>JAHFWJ010000715.1:600000-813887 GCA_028555115.1 Himalopsyche japonica
CCCAAGTTTAATTGTATCCGTGTGATAGACTGCTTCAAGATGCCTAAAAGTGAAACAAGTGTCGAGAGTGACAAAAGACGTATATACGTAGAAAGATTTAACAATTAAAGATTGATATTGGATAAGTCGATATCGTGAATTATTTACATTTCATCATATTAAGAACTTCAAACGTTAAATGTGTTTTATAAAATAAGTGGCATCAAAAACGTATATATTTGAAAGAAAATAGCGGATTCATAAAGATTTAAAATAAGTATGAAATTTTCTCCCTAGAAACATTCTACACTATTTCAGGAATGTAAATATAATACCATACGCGTGTTATCTTTACAAAAATGCGCAAAAATTTAAGAAAATTTGTTTAAGCATTTCAATTAGTTTAAGCCATAGGTTTACAAAGTGGGCCCTGTAGGCAGCTGAAGGACCTTGGGAAGTCTTGCGGAGTGGAAGAGCCCTCTGAAGCAAAAAGAAGGCCACAAGGAGTTAATATTTATAACCTTAATTAAAAATATTTTTTGATGAAATTTTATTTGAAATAAAGAACTACTAAATATGAAAATATTGGTGACATACATCAGGTTCGTCTTTCTCAAAAAGATTATTGAATAAATATTGATTACTCAACAATTTAAATATCGGTGTATCTATAACACTATAAGTACATATATAAAATTTATAGTAAGTATATTAAAAAAATAGTTATATTTCTCTGTTTTGTTTATTTAAATATTGGTAAATTTTCAGGAGGGCCTTGTGTAATTTTGTGTCTGAAAGGGGGACCATGGGTCAAATAAGCTTGATGAGATGATAAGATTCTATGGTTTAAGCCATGCCCACTCTCAATGCAATTGCCTTTACAGATTTTTAACCTCATTTAATTTAAGGGAGTAGAGAAAAACGACTCTAGAAAATGGCTAATGTTTAGCTTGTCCCTTTGTCCATAACAGCGAATAAAAATCTAAAAGCCAACTGAAAAAAAAATATATATGATAAAATCCATAATAGTCCGTGAACTAAACAAAGGTGTAACCACAACTTGTTTTATAATTTCAAATAAATATTCAAAATTTTACTTTATCATATTTTATATGAATGAAATAAGTTTCTAATTAAGTTAAATAGGAACTAAAAGTATTTTTTAATGATTATGATGAAAGTTTTATTCTAAAATATATTAGGTTGTAATCATATTAATCAAGTTCCTGTTTTCATTTGAATTCAGTGTTAACGAAAGATTTTCAAGAGCAGAAAACTTTTGTTAAAAATATGGTTTATTAAGCTCCGTGAAAACTTTTAATGAGCTATATAAATATATATCTCGGACGTCATTATCTCCAAGTTAATAATTCTGCGCTAGACCTGTCAGCGAAAATTACTTGCAAATAATAACATAATACCCCAAGTGTTGACTAAGCGGAAGTATAAATACAATTTCGGCCAAATCTCGGATTATTCTTAAGTCAATACAACTTGTTCTCTTAAAGCTGTTTACCAAGTAACCGAGGGGATATCTAACTAAGTACCCAGTCTTAGGACTTAAGTCTTTGGATCCCGCCGAAATTGGGATACTATCGTCTGAGTAACGAAATAATTTTATTTATTATTTTGTATGAAATAAAGATTAAGTGCTATCCTTTTTACATGAAATATTAAGTATATTCCGAATGAAATAAATTGTTCTATTGAATTGAAATGTTATCATAAGGATTTTATTATAGATTATTTTATTCAAGAAAGTGCTTTTCACGTACAATATTTTATTAAAAAAAAAGTGTCCCAAATTCTCACCATTTTTACAAATAATAAAATATTTTTAATTTATGCTGATTATAATGCGCGTAATCGTGTCTCATAAAAAAGTTTGTTTAACTTTAAATTTTTTAACTGTTACTTTTTGATGGAAAGGGATGATATTTTAAATAATATTAATACATTTTTAATTCTGCTTTCCGAAACATATTTCATGATCAGGATCGATTTCGCTCATCACGAGCATTATCAACTGATTGAATTTATTCGATTAATTTCTTTAATTGCCAATTGAAATAATTTATGAGCTAATGAGCACCGTCTAATACCAAAAATACATAACCAGACTTGTTGCTAAAAGATATAAGGAAGTTAAAAAAGTTACAAGCCATAAGTGATATTGGCAATCCATAGATTATCTACTGTTAATATATTAAATTATTAAAAATAAGTATTAAATTTCTTTTTAAGTATAAAGCTATAGTGAAAATGAATTATATGAAGATCCGTTCATCTACGGCAAAAGACAGTTTATAAATTTTTATTTTAAATAACACTTACACGGTTCACTTCGTTGTCAGCAATAAATAGAATGTCTTACCTGTAACAAGAAATGTGTGTATTAAAATCCAATTGTGCTTTATAATCAAGGCTTGTTTATTCTGAGAGCGTTATTATTTACAACTTAGCTACGAGACAGACAAAAAATAAATATGTATTACTTAATTTTGATGAAATGTATGATGTCTTTTTAATTATTTAAATACAGTAATATTGTATCTTTTGGGATAGAATTTTACAGAGAAGAATAAATATTATGTACTGAACAAACGTTTACTTGATAATATAATGCAATAATGAAATTGTAAAAAAATAAAAAAAAAAGTTTTAACTGTCACTTCTAGAAGGAAAGGTTACTTTTTTTAATAACCAATCATTTGATAATGCTCGCGATGAGCGAAACTTGTCCTGATCATAAAATATACAGTGGAAACGAGTAGAAAAAAAAATGTGTTTTTATTATTAAAAATATGTACAAAAATTGTTCATGTATTTCTTATTTAAAAATTAAGTCAAGCCATTTATTTTATTTTTGCTGTGTGTTTCATGTAAACAAAAATATAATGTCTAAATATTATAACAGAATATCTTCATTTGACCACTTCATTTTAAATCATATTTTAGGAATCTAATATATATGATACACATTATGAATATTCATGAATAAAGCAATGAATCAATTATTGAAAATAATAATTGTAATGAAATTTGGATCAGTTTAATAAATAAAGTAAATGGTAGTATTTAAATATAAATTATTAAGAAACGAGGCTGTTTTTACACATTTTTTAATTACAGTTGTTCGAGAAAAAAATTCCTCGTTTAAATACGCTACCAACCTATAAAATTTGCAATTTAATAACGACATAAAATTTGATTTGAATTTAAATGGTACTTATATCCTTATTAAAATATTTAAAAAAAAAGATAATTTTAAAGTGTATTCAGCGTTCTAAAGTGTTAAGTTTCAAAGTAAAATCACCCCAGTCAAATAGTTTTGACTAGTGCTTGTACACGTTGAGTCTTCAAACACCTCCATAACTACAGACTTTGAAAGATACATAGATTAAAATCAGGGTCATAACATAAATAATAAAATCTAAAACACACTATTCTGTGCAAGGTTTGTTAACCATGTGAACAAATTGAATTTAAAATAAACCATGCAATACCTAAGCCAAGAATGGAACCGTAATCAATTTGCTCTGATTCACAAAAAGCTTTTATGAAATATTTATTAATTATATTCGGTTAGTTTCTTTTAGCTTTCGAATTTAGCAAAAGAATTTGGTGAATATATTTATTTATTTTATTCAAATTTATCATATCAATAAAATTCATTGCAAATGTTTTTGAATATATTCGTAAAAATGTCGGCTGAATTTTCTATTTACATGAATATATTTCCTACGATTATCCTTAAATACGTATTTCAATATATCTCAATATTTCCCAAACATTTGGCTTACAAATCAAGATGGAAAAAATACCTTTTTTATCAAATATTTTAAGTAAAATTTACTGAAAAAATCATACGACGATTCGTAAGAAAGGATAGGATTACATTTCCAGTAAGCAGCCTACTCAAGGGAAAATAATTCTTGTTGATTTATTCGAATGGATAAATCAGACCATACGATAACTTAAAATATTATTCATAACAAGAAATTGTGTTTATTGTGCCGTAATTTATCTGGTTATTTTTCATATTTTTGTGTATTTTTTTATTCTTTGACATGCATGAATAAAATTATTCATGTATTTTAAAAGACAATTTTTGTCATACATCAATTGACATCATACACTAATTTATATTTTTCAAAATGATTTGAATGCTTAGAAACGCCTAGATTTACTTGTCAAATTTTACGTACAAGAAATTCCGATACGAGTATTATTACACAAGCTGATATTTTTCTTTATTTCTTGCGGAAATTTAAATTAAATTAAATCGACATGTAGCATGAATTGCTATTTTTTAGCAAATTATTTATTAGTTTTTTGGCACCCGCTTTATAAAGAATATGTTTTTAGTGCGTAAACACTCGTGTTTCGTTTATATAACCTATATTACTGAACTATAAGTTAATAAGTATAAATCAAAATCGATAAATTTTCTCCATAAATATTATCAAATATGTTTTTTTACGTGCTTTAAAGTTCGTTTTAGCTGAAACTCTAAAGTTACAGAAAGGTAAGAATTATTACTCCGAGAGCAAGGTATTTTAAGAGTTCAGACAATATCCTTTAAATCAGTTCTTCGCAACCAGTGTGCAGTGGTACACCAATGTGTCAGGCTATGCTAGGTGTGCCACGGCACACATACAAGAGAAAAATTACACGAAGACAGAAATAATTACTTCCGCTTTGAAATAATTCGCGATGTATACATAAATATTGCATACATATATAATGAAAAATTTGAATATATTGTATATAAAAAATATAAACAAGTTAAATAAAACAGAATAAATGCGTCATAACATAAATATTCAAGTGTGTAGTACCGTGAAATTTTTGTAAATAAACGTTGGTGTGCTTGGAATACAAAAGGTTGCGGAGCACTGCCTCAAACCAATAATTTAAATTACAAAACAAAAAATTTGAGCTTAAGACCTTAATCACAGATCTTATAACTTGGCCTATAAATCTTACTAAAAATATGAAATAATTCTATAACCAATAAAGTTTTCATCTTTAGCTCTTGATATATTACTTAATGTGTTTTTTTTTTGTGAAACGCAAATGATAATTAATTAATAATCTATTGACAATGGAATAATTCTTGAAATCCAAAACCTATCAGCTATAATACATTAATATAGGCCACATATCTCAGAACATTCCTTTACACCTTTGGAACACACCATCCCCCAAGCTGTGTGAGGGTGCTCGCACGAACAAAGCCGTTATCGCACTCTCTCGGATGAATGGCCTTTACATGAAATGGATTCCGCGACAAATGTACACCCTCTGGCACCCTTTCATCATTGATGGGAAACCATTAAACGATCCCGATGGAATAACAAGCGGAAATTGGATGGTCGAGCGACTTACTACTAGGCCTCGTTAAACAATCGATTTAGCGAGCATTTTACATTGTTATTGAAAGCAGAAAAAAAACAGTATTTTATATATTCTCAGCATTTTTACATCAGTGATTGGACATTGCAAAAAATGTCACATATTTGAACGTAAATATAAACTAAAGATACAATTAGAAAATATTTTATAATACTTATCGAAATATTTTTTATCCGCAATAGTAAATAAAACTAGAGAACTGGCATTCGTTATGATTTCACTTTTATCATAAGAAAAACAATGATACGCAATAATTCTAACAATCACGATGAAAAAAAATAGCAATGTATTTTAGTTCTACAAATTTATTTTTTAAATATAGTTGAAATGGCGTGAGCTGAAATAGCTATCAACAATATTAAAAAAAAAATTGTAGGGCTAAAATACATTGTTAAATACATAAATTGTTGATTCTTACAAAATTAAGTTACAACCTGTCAATGGAAATGCCACTAAGAAGGCCTCGACAACGCCTAGAGTAAGTTCAGACGAGTGCTATGATTTAACGTATTAGAGTAGATTTTTTCTGAGTTAACTCAGTAGACTTCCTTACCAATTTCCAATGTTTTTATCGTTTTTAAGATGCAAAATTAATAATCTAGTATTTTGTGACTTTTTTATGAATGTTATAAATGAATAAATTAATGTCATTCATTTTGATCTTATCAAACAGGCCATGGAGATCATGGACAGGTCACAGAAAGTCGTCTCATAGCATCACTAACTACCAGTTACCGCTAAATAATAACTCCTATTAAGATCATTTATTCCTCTGCTTAGATTGAAAAAATCACTCCAAAAGGTTTGTATATCTTTATATAATAGTACATAATAATAAAAAAGAAAAAGACGTATTTCAAATATTTAACATATTTCATTCTAGAAACTCTACCTTAATACATACAAAAACAAAACCAATAATGGAAGAATTTAACGTCACATGCGAAGAACGTTTCTTTTGAGCACTTTACAAATAAAATAAAGGTGTAAGGAAAATATATTTGTAAAATATAACTATTGTAAGTAAATAATAAATGAATTCTATACTGGTTTAAAGGGTCTATTTCTTCAATTTATTTATTCCAAGGACGTAAGAAAGAGAAAGCTCCCTATTACGGAATTTGAGAGCTTTAGACGAATTGATTGTTCCCATTGGAAGTATATGAAGTGAAAGTCGATATTCTTAGAAAGCTTCTTGTGAGCTTTTGTTTAAATCGTATAAAGGTTTCTTGTTGTACTATAGAAGTGATTTTTGAAGAACTATTTAGTAACTGAATTATTCAACTTATGTATGATTACTAATTGAATCTCTTTGAATTAATAATATATTATAGTATAATCTAATTAGATTAATTGTTGAATTTTGTTGTGTATTTGGAACATATATAACATTAACAAAAGTGGTGCCCGATAGGCATTAAAAATTTTATTATTTTCATATTATATTATTAAGATACGCATAATTTTGAAAACAAATACTTTTAATATTTTTCTAGCCATGTTAATGTTAATAAAGCACAACATAACTTAAATCAACAAACATCATTATAATAGTCGTATTTTAAAAACTCTTTTTTTTCGTTATATACGCTAGATAGACCGCATGTTCGATTCCCTAAATGTTATGTCACATTTACATAATATATTTTATTTGTTAAATGCAGTATGTGTTTTTTTCTATTTTTGTACATAATCCTTAATACTGTGAGAGATAAAACAATTCTCAGCGCCACCCTTTTTAGTTAACACGTGAATACTGAGGAACGCGGATTCCGCGTCATTCGATATAGTTGAAATTAATCGCTCATAACACAACGTATCCCTTTTTTTTAAATTTTATTTTGATGCGCTTGTTGCTTGCATAATATGAAATAATGATACACTTGTTCATTTATGGCTGGCAATACGCACAATTATGAAGAAAATTCATTTAAATAATGAACTATTTTGTGGCTTATCCAAAACACTGAATGATAACAAAACAAAACACAGCTGTATGAAAAACAATCGAACACTTGAGTTGTAGTGTCTGAAGATACCTAAATACATTTGTATTATGAGAATATTAGCAATTATAAAACTCGAGATAATGATAAAAAAAATATTCGATACATAAATAATTTTACCAACTAACAACAGATATCCCCGAATAGAGAAAAGGTTAATGTTATAATGTCAAACCTTACAATTTACAATTTATCCATATTTTGGGCACATTCATCCTGTCGTAAATATGCTAATCGTTCGGTTAAATAAAAGTTGATTTTTTAAATTTCCACCAATTTACTTGGAAATGACATCTGATTAGAAACTTAATACACTTTATATTATTGATTGAATGAAACTAATAATTGTAAATGAAAATAAAAGGCAGTTATGACAATAAGGTAATAAGTTAAATTCTTAACGAACAAACAAATTTATATCGATCCCTATTGGTTAACCCTCTGCGGGTTGCTTCTTTTTTTCTGTAGTAGACCATTTCTGTGACATATGTAAACTTATTGATATAACCGCCTTTTCAGTAACATTTGCAATTTTTAGTTTTATTGCGAGCAAGAAACAAGCTAGGTCGTTAAAACAGGAGAGGAGATGTGTTGTATACCTTTTCTACACAGCTATATATAAGCAGGTGTTCGTTTAAGCATAGTTATGACGATGGGTGAGCCGAAATAGCTATCAACTATATTTTAAAAAATAATTTTGTAGAACTAAAATACATTGCTATTATTTTCACTTTATATTATGGCTGTGTTAAAGCATGTTATAATTTCACTTTACATATAAACTGCGAGAATTTTTTCAATGTTACAATTATCGACGTAAGGTATCAAATGTATTTTACTAACGTTAATTGAAAACCACTGAAAATTGATAAAGAGAGCACTGCACACAAACTCTTTATGTACGCAAGCTAATTAAAAAAAACACCAAAATACTATTTGTATTGCACAATTATATATTATTATTCAACCAAATATGTAACAAATCAATTGAGTTGCATTTATTGATCAACAATGAATAGTCGTATAAATACGTCTGATGCACGTTCGAAATCACTTGGGTGTGAAATGCAAACGTCTTTGCATAAAGGTATTAAATACTGCACATGCATAGGATCGCACTATGATTAAAATCGTATCAGGTGACCTACAAGTCATATAGTGACAATATATTTAAAACTAGTTTCACTTTAAGATTCGTGTCTCTTTTAGATACAGATTTAATTACACAATAAAAATGTACAAATACAATTCAATTAGTAAGGGTTAGTAAGACCAAATAAATAAACTATTTGCAATGTTTTGTTTTTTCGGAACAAATAACGAGAATTGTAAAAAATATAGTTTGGATACACAGCGTGATAATTTGGTAAAAAATTTCATGACACCAAAGGCATTAATGAATGATTTATATATCTATATTAACGGCTTATTCATCAATGATTAAATATTGATCGGATTTTTATGCAAATAAATAAGGCTTCAAGAAAACCGTTTTTTACATTTAACGATTTGCAGCAAAAATTGTATTGATTGAAATTGTTGAACGAAAATGCCGATATATTATATTATTTTTAATGGTATTTAGGTTTCGATGATACCAGTGTAAAAATTCTTACTACCAAAATTTTAAACCGTTTATAATAATAAATTGTTGACATTAAATGATAAAAAAAAACTAAAATACATTGCTATTTTTTCACCGTGTTATAATGGAGTTCTACCAAGTGAATGCCAATTCAATCAATAAATTAAATGATATCATTACGTATGACAGTATTTATTGAGTTTCCTATGATAATTTTAGTTTTTTTTTCAAAAGTGTGAGATCGTAATGTCATTAAGCAAGAATGATGAAATAAATGTTACTAAAATATAAGGTTAATCGCATTTTTAAGCTACCTATCGATGTGGTATAAAAAATTAATCTGTCTTTGAATTCATTTTTTACTCAAGATGTATGAAATTTAAATATATAATATGTTTAATGGCTATCTTATCACACTATACGCATATTCAACTAATATTCAAAATAAAAAAAATATACATTTTTTTTAAGGATGCAAATTTTTAAGTAATATGTTAATGCCATCAAAAGTATTATATAAATGATTATATATATTCAATTTGGAAATACAGCAATTAATTTAAAATACGTTGAAATTTTGACATCAACCTATAAAAGAAGTCATTTTTTAAGAATACATCAAAATTATTTCATGTTTTTGTCTTTTTGTCAATAAATGAAATATATGGAGCGGCGTGTACTGGTTGTGACATCGTAAAAATCTAACATAGTAATATAAATGTTGCGCACTGTTTGACAACACTAACAAAAATCAACGAAATAATACATCAAACAAAATATCTCTGAGTAAATATGTTAAAATTGGCTCATCAACGGCTATTAAATTATTCTATAGTGTAATTTACACTTTGATTAGGTTATGTTAATTACATACAATTATTATTCAAGTCCTCCGGGTATGTGCTTGAGCTTCCATATCGTTAAATTTGAAAATATAATCCATGGATTCAAACAACATTAATTGCAGATAAATTTGAAGAATTTCTACTTGACACAATGACTTTTTATGGTGTTAAAATTTACTCTCATCCAATCGATCGTAATGATGTTTTGGTCCTATCTTTTTATCCATATTTAATTCATAAAAAAAACCTCTTCAGAAAAACTACAAAGGACTTCACACTCCGCGTATATTGTAAAAAAAAATATTATTTAGATTCCTTTGATAATATCACTATTCAGTAGTCAACTATCGTAGTTTGTTGTTTTATTATTCTATTCGTCAAATTATCTTCGATCGCTGTCTTCGTTAATTGTTTATAGACTTAACTGATTGTTGAAACGGACCTTTATCTGATATCATTAAAATTCATATTCTAACGTCACAATTTGCATATGTTTATGTTTCCTCATGTAAGAGCGTAATTTTACTAACTAATGTGTGTTTAAAGTACGCACAAATACTTAATTTAAATATTTTCAAATAATTCATACTGAGTTGTAAATAATATTGAGTATAATTTCGTTTATATAAAATATCGCAAATAAAATACGTTTATTACAAATATACGAAATATAAAAATTCTATTTATTTTCTTAAAAATAAAATGAAATATTTCTTCTTTTCCGCCAAGAATTCAAAAATATTTGGGTATTAAAAAGTATTTTAAATTTATCGCTTGGAATTCTCGTAGAATTTTCAAAAATTGTTTATGAAATTTTGCAAAAAAATTATAATTATGAGGTACAAAAAATAAATGAAAATCAAAGCTTAAACGTATTGATGTACATAAATTATTATATTCTGTTGATTTATTCGACTTCTTATTTTGAGCATATCCGCTTCTAATGAGAAGAATATAATTTTTTTAATAAAAACAAATGTAATTTGAATACAAATAAATGTATATATTTTTAGCATATGGCCTCCTAACGAAGCTGAAGTTTTTCAACGAGATTAAGTTTAAATTGTTCGAAATGAGGCAAATCGATTCCGATCAATTATAAAAAAAGACTTTTTCAACAAAAAATAAATATTTTAAACGTTAAAAGTGATTCATTAAGTTGTTTTAATTATATTTTTGGAGACACCAAGTCATGACTATGTTTACCTCAGCGGACGTTTTATTGAAAAAAAATCTTGTTTTTGAATTTCTCAACCATTTTGTTAAATGATGATGTAAGTATATGGCTAAAATGCATCTAATGTATGTATACCAAACTTTTTAAGCAGCAAAGAATTTAGCAAATCCTAAAATTTATAATTGTAAGTAGTTATTCAAAAGTAGTTAATCATAGAAATCATTCGATAATTGCTGTTTGTAAATTATAAAAAAACACATTTTTGTACTATTTCCAAAACACACTTAGTGATCATGACCGGTTTCACTATCGCAAGCACAATCGACTGATCGGTCCTGATCATAAAATATATTGTTGAAACAGTACTTAAAAATGTGTTTTTATTATTCAAAATATCATACCTTTCTATCAAGAAGTCACAGTTAACACCTTAAAAGTAATTGCATTTTTATTTAAGGATTAGGTCTTTCATCCATAAATTGTATAGAAAAAGACTCAAGTTCATGACTTCTGCGAACGACGTCAACGAGAAAAGGTACGTCAAGTATCAAGTTTTAAAAATGCCAATAAAAAAAACGTCTTTCTCGGTCTTTAAAAAAATCATTAATTAATTTTCGGATAATTAGAATTCCAAGTAAATAGCTTTTTTATTAAACGAAATAACTTTCAGTAATAATTGATTGCATAAAATCAATCTAGTTTCTGCCGTAAACAGAACTTGGTGAAATTTACATTTTGACTTAGGTTTAACGCCGCCGCCGCAATTACACTACCGCAATATCTGTGGGAAGCACTTCTGCATCCCTAATCTACATACCTGAATTCCAGACCATGATACATCAAGACGTGTTTATGCAGCGACTGTCAATTAGCAAACCACAGTCCGATACAGTAACGCAACACAGTTATTGCTGGCAACTGGTGATATGATATATCGAACTGTAATATAAAATATTTTTATATCTGTCTCGTGACTATATCGCATACAATAATTGGCGAATAAAGTATTGGTTTTTTTAATGAAACTATTCAAATAATTTTCTCTTGTAAGAGACAAATAAAACTATCAATTTCTTAAAGATTATCTACTAATACATATTTTGTGATATCGAGTGAAGGTGTTGAATGAAATTTCAATAGCAAATTTGAATTGTTACAACTTTGTACGATTCCACATGTTTTGTCACTAACGAGATTCAGTCAGTTCTGTTGCATCCGTGTGATAGAATGCCTGAAAATGCCTTAAGACGGAACCCGGGTCGTCTGTGACAAAACATGTGGAATCGTACAAAGTTGTAACAATCCAAATTAAATAAATATTAATTTGAAAAATTCTTACGATAATCATTTAAGATTTTTTAATAATACAGGCATTGATGAACGAAAAATGCACCGAACCGAACTGACAGAACATCAATTCTGTTTCATCCATGTGATAGAATGCCTGAAGATGTCGAAAGGTGAAACCCGGGTCGTTAGTGACAAAACATGTGGAATCGTACAAAGTTGTAACAAAACAATTTTTTTTTACTCATTTCACGATTTCATATAATTTATTAAAACCATAAATCAACATTTTTTTTTTGTAAGCATTTATTCAATATTCCTAGCTTCATAATTGTATGAAGAAAAGTTATATTTTACCATGAATATTCGATATTCATTTGATAAAAATATCACCGACAAATATAATATTTTCTGTACAATATTGCAATGTATAATAGTATTCCTCGAAAAAGCTTCAGTACGTTTCGGTAGATGTCTAATATTCTTCCGGGAAAAGCTCGCAGGGTGCAGCTCTCTACGACTTGCTTTGTGGTAAAAAATTCTACGAATTCAAAAATTCAACATTGTAATACAAACCATTCGTCCAACTACCAACTATTTCTATTGTGTTGATATCATGTTATGATATAAGCAATAATACTTCACTGATATCAATATTCTCGAATACCTTCTAATAGGTACGCTATAATAAAAAAATTAAAGAGCGTTTTGCTATAAACATTGAGTTTGTGATCGAATACAATTATTGCAGGATTTCACTTAACGTTAATCAAATAGTCGATTGGCTCAAAGCGATATCAAAATGGTGAACCGATCGATATAGTGCCGGCAAAATTTAGAACGATTGTTTCTATTGTTTTTTGTTTTTTACTTTAATTTATAATGTTTATTAAACGTGCCTGTTGGAATTTCAATATCAATGGCCATACTAATCTCTTGAATACGAACAGTAAAAATATTTTTTTTTTTAAACAAAAATGAAAGTTGATTAAAAAAACTATTAAAGATTGACTGGGTACATAGCAGAAATAACGTCGTGAGTTATATTTTAAATAATAAAAACACATTTTTTAGTACTTATTTCCACAATATATTTTTTGATCAGGACCGGTTTCGCTCATCGCGAGCATTATCAACTGTATCAGCGAAACCAGTCCTGATAAAAAAATATATTGTGGAAATAAGTACTAAAAAAATGTGTTTTTAATATTTAAAATATAATGCCTTTCCATCAAGAAGTGACAGTTAACACCTTAAAAGTGGTCGTGAGTTATGTTTAAAGGAAGTATGAAGAAATTACTATTTCATCGTAGAGTATTTTAACATAACAATATAGTTTATATTGAAGTATCAATTAATCTTATGTCTTATTTACGAAGAAGATAGTATATTATCAAGGTGTGCTGCATTCAAAATACTAGATTTTTCAATTCAAATGTAAAGCGATTGATTTGAAGAAGAATTGTGATGTCATATTATACAAATATAATAAATTATTTGATTGAATTGGCATTTACTAAATAGAACTCCATTACAACATGGGGAAAAAATAGAAGTGTATTTTAGTTCAACATTTTTTTTATAAGATATAGTTGATAGCTATTTCGGCTCACGCCATCGTCAAAACTACTAGTTCTACAATTGGTTCTGACAACTAGTTCTGATGATAGCGTGAGGCGAAATAGCTATCAATTATGTCAAATAAAAAATTTTGTGGAACTAAAATACGTTGCTATTTTTTCACCGTGTAATAAACTAATTATTAATCCCAGCAATGTATAAAAATGGAATAGATTAACTGAATTAAATTGAGAAATGAGTACTAACTATGCTTTATTTTAAAGTACCGGGTCAATTGACGAATTAAAATTATTGACTTCGATTATCGTAATCACGAGAATGTATTACTGTAGCGAAAATTACTCAAATTGATATACATATCAATTGTTTCATGAATTTCTATTCGAATGTTATTCTATTTTTACGGATTACCTTCTTTCATTTTATTCTTATAACAAGACGCTATGAGAGCGATTAACTTACTAAAAATCTTATTATAATTTTTATTTTAATTAAGAAAAGATCTATCAATTTATAAAGATCTATAATTAACAGAACTCGTCGCAGATTTGTATTGATGTAAACTCGATTACGAATCGATATGTTAGACATTTTCGAATAATACATCCAACACATCTATTTAACCGGATAATAAAATATCCAATGCATTTTGGTTACTCAGAAAATTCGTTTAATATAATCTCTGATAAATACAAATCATGTACAAGATTGAACAGTTGCACAATGCTACTAAAGATGTGAATTCCCAACAGACGATTACATTTACTCTCCCAGAGCGAGCCACACAGAAGTCAATCAGGTGTAACGATGAGCTTTATAGCAACGTTTCAAACTCCAAACTCCGAAGCTCTTAATTGACGATAAAAGCTCGGAGTTGTCCTTCACCCGATATTACGCGAAGCTCCGATAGTTAGGAATGCACACGAACAAGTGGGCAAGCTTTTGATGCAAGCGAATACACTTTGAATTGTAGCTTTACAGGAATTTCAATGGTAATCGTAAGTAATTAGAATGCATAGAAGACTAGAGCCCGCTTAATCATCGAGGCGTCCAAAGCATAACATTTTTCTACAGAACAACTCAAAAAGGTATTTCTAATTCATTAATTCTGTACAATTATGTGAAACGAACTTTTTCATTTATTACAAGTAGATGAAGCTACTCACGAAAAAACTTGATACTTTTACATAATGTCATACCTAATAAACAAAATGATTATGTTACAATATATATGAATTAATTAAAAATTAATTGATGATATTGACTGTGGATGCTTGATGGAATTTCAATATCCGTTCGATTCTATCGTTAAATTTGTTTTAGCTGCCATTTAGTTCTTGCCTTGGAGGTCTGCGTTTTCCTGCAATTAATAACTTTGATATAAAGACGATGCTTACTATTTATTGTGCATCAGTTCTTTTGCATCCGTGTGATAGAATGGTTGAAGATGCCGAAAAGCGACACCCAAGTAGTTAGTGACAAAACATGTGGAATCGTACAAAGTTATATTTTTATATTTTATATTACAAGTTTATATTTTTTTCGTGTTCGATATAAATTCAAATAAATTCTTTGATTAGGCTTAGGGAGTGAACATTTTAATTCAGAACTAGTTACAATCTAAAATAAGAATAGAATTGAACTTTTTTTATAAATATCATTAGGATATCATTCATTTTCCACAAATGTAAATAATTCAATCTCATCTTCTAAATGAATGCTATTTCAATTAAAATTATTTTGCCAAAAATCAGAAACTCCATATAAATATTAATTAACATTTTATAGGGATAATTTCTTATAAATATACGTACAACGCGTTCATACCTATTTACAATCCAACAAATTCATCGTTATCGGTCATAGTGGTATGTTAGTAAAAAGATTACCGACTACTTAGTCAGTGACGAGCAATCAATAAGATAAAACGTGAAGATTAACGATGGCAACATTTGTATGATTTGGAGATATTTCAAATGCTATACTAAGAATTAATGCCACTTGTATGGTATTAAGGACATTGAAAGTTTTATCAGCAAAGTTTTTTGATTGTGGATAAATAATAAATAAATAACGCATTATTTTATAATTACCTACAAATTATCATATCTCATACATAACCTGGGTAAATTATAAAAGACTGAAATTCCGTTTTTACGTGCCCAGAATTCACATTTTTTCCGCTATTCTGCATCCGTGTTATGCAACCTCGTTTTTCTTGGTAAATTTAGTACCCTTTTTTACGTTTATATTTCACATAATTTACGTTTGAAAATTTTTCAATTCAAATCAATTTATAAGCATGTTGTTGTAAGTGAAGAATGGGTAAATTCTTTTCATTTGATTCCAGCTAAAAAATATGCTACGAGACATCATATTGAGAGCCTCAAATGATTCTTTACTAGCATTTATAACGTACAAGATCAAACATTTTTATTGATATATGTTGTACAACCGAAAGAGCTGTAAACCAAACAGGTTTCCTTAATAATGTTTTTTTAAAAAAAAGTAATTTTAACCTGGAATATACTTTTTCCTCTTATAAAGTTTTTTTATTAGTCACTTCGAAAACTTAAAAACGGGGCCTCACTGTATTAATATCATTATAATTGTATAATAAAATATTAAAAATAATTTTATACGTCTACGCAGATTACAACTGAAAAAACCAGCTACAATGATGATTGTGATTTTGATTTGAGAAAATAAACAATAAACTATCACAATTTGCATTGCATTACTAAATTCAAAAAGTGGGAGCATTTTTTCAACATACTTAAAAATTATGATAAATTGAAAAATTATGCAAAACCTATAAGCTGTCGCAGCAGGCGCTTATAAAATATTTTGTCTCCGATAACATTCCAGATGCTTCTGTTGGGAACAAGTGATTTATTTAAATATATTTTTGAAAAAAGAACAAACACACGCTTGATGATTATTAGTGTTGTTAAGCTTTATTGCAGGGTTCTACAGTTCTCAAACATTTTAGTAGTCGTTGATAAACTTAAATTATTATTTTTTTTATCTCTTAAATATACTTGTGTATGATTTTTGTATCATATTTTTGGTATGTACATATGTACATTATCTTCGCCAAATCTAAGAAACAGATAATCTTTTAAATACGTATAACTGTAAGTTTTTATAAACTTAAGTTTTGTATACATATTTTAATATGAAAGATTTATTGGTGATAAATTTATTTTTGCACGCTACGCGTTAACATGGAACAATGGTTTTATTGCAATGAATTTTAACAACTTTGGCGCACTATAGTATTTGAAATAGAAGTGATAATATGCAAAATTACATTTTTATTCAATTTTTTGTTACAAAGTAAATCAATTTAACATTATTATAATACAAATTTCTTTGAAAAAAGTGTTTGTTAGAAAAAAGATTTTGTTAGAAAACATCAAAATGGTTTGTAGATTGCTTAACCAATGTTTTCTATAGCAGTTAATTGTCGAATGTTTGATAGACAACTTTTTCGAGCAGTCATAAAAGCTTAGTTGAAAAATACTGGCTATTTTTCATTGAAATGTATCCATTTTAAACTCGGTGTTAGTCTATAAAAGCTATATTTATATAATCTTTTCTCAATCTTAATTTGTTTTATATAAAAAGCATTACTTTTATCATCCAAAGCGACACAAGAGTAGTTTTATGAATTATTGAATCATCAAAAAGTTGGAATGACGATATTTGCTTAGAAAATTTTGAGAAACATAGATAACATCAAAGATACTCAAAATATAAATTAAAATGAGTGACGTGCTGTAAACATAAATTTTAATTTAAACTGAACACAATGGATGTATTTTAATTGTTTAAAGAATGCGCATTCATAAACATTTCCATGAACATAGATAGCATAGGATCTAAAACTTTTGAAATGACACTGAGAGTTTAATCAAAAATTATTTTCTTTGGTTTTATCATGTGTTTCTAAAACATAAACGCAGTTTTTCTGTTGTTTAAGTTAACACAAATAAAAAACTATGAATTGTGGAAGGAGTTCAAAGGAAAATTTTTTCACAGTAAGGAAATTCAAGGAAACTCATTATGATAACAAATAATTTATTTGTTAATTATCTCGTTTTAATTTCATTGATTTACTATTTGGTGAGAGAGTGATGTGCTAGAAACATTTGATTTGAGTATACGCAAGAAATTTGTAATAATTCATATCGATCAGATGAATTGTGTAGTAATGCATAAAGGACAAACACACAAACACATTGATTTACATATATAAAGATAGATTGAGCTGTAAGATTTATGAAACGTTAATATCAGGGTTCTTATATCCTTCATTTCGTATGTATTAGTTTATTTGTTGCATTACTTTATTATCGTTGCCGACAAGCTCCAGTCGCTCCAGAGCTGAGCAATCCACTTTGAATCCAGTTGACGTGGACACCATACGCATTATAATAATATATATATTAGATATATATACTAAAATACTATACTCACACAGAAATTCACATATTCACATATGATACATAAGAAAAAGAACTAAGGTACGTCATTTTCAGATGCCGACATTATATTTGGATTAACAAAAAAAGAGCTTTTTTAATTTGTATTGGAAATTTTTTCTCCGACACTTATTAAATTTCATTTTCTGATAAACTTATTAAATTAAAATAATGTATGATGTCCTGTATTTGAATTTAAACTTATTTAATATTAAGGCGAAAAGTGGAAGTATTTTCCAAGTAAATTTATATAAATACATAAATAATATAATATACTTAAAATATGACAGCATACTCTGAAAATTGTATTTCCGATTGTACGTCCTTTATAGTACATTTTAAGTATTTAGACTCGCAAAACTGGATATAATGGTAAATACTTTTGTATAGATAGGTCAGGCGAATGTCCGCTTACGAGCTACAAATCATTTCCAGCCTAAGTCTCCCAAACTGCGGTCTGCAGAATATTAAATTCCGCTTTGTGAAAATAAGCTATAACTTTGATATCTATTCATAATATATGCTATAATTCTGTCCCCACTAATATTCCTTACAAGAACTTTTTTGAAAATGATTTTTGATAAAAAATGAAAATAAATAATTTTTAAGCAGTATGAACATAGTTCGAATTTTATCATTGATGAGCTGTAAAAATCATATTCCAAAACCGAAAAAAAAATCTACAGTATTGGTGTTGCACGTATCGTATCGTATGAATATTTTCAAACAAATCATGTTTTATTTTAACACACCAATTAGTTTGTAAACAAAAGTTTCAACACACATATTTATAATATTGTATTAAAATTCAACATTCATCTCTCGTAACAGTCGAGAGAAGTCAAGAAGTTTTCTAAAGCCTATATTATTTTAAAAGATTTTTATCTTAATTGAAAACAGATATACATATATATTTAACACGTGTTTTGCCTACCTTTTCTTCAATTTTTCATACCTCCTTCAAGTAATTTCGTTGTTCTCAAAAGAGTATTAAGTGATTGTAATGATCGAATTGGCATTTACTTGGTAAAACTCCATTAAAACACGGTGAAAAAATAACAATGTATTTTGTAGAACTAAAATACATTGCTTTTTTTACACCGTGTTAATTTTAAGTGACATTTCTTTCGGCTTCAAAAAAAAAAAAATATTCGATTGAATTATATTGAAATTTATTACACATATGTATATAGCGTAGAATAGTAGTGAATATTATCTTCAAAAGCGACCTGCCACTCTGCCTAAAGCGAAAAGTCTTCAACCAATGTGTACGACCAGTGCTGACGTATGCATCTGAAACATGGACCCTTAACACAAAGGAAATCCAAAAATTAAGAGTAACACAACGAGGCATGGAAAAATGCATGTTGGGCATAACGAGAAGAGATCGCAAGAGAAACCAGTGGATAAGGGAGCAGACAAGGGTACGTGATGTAGTAGATGTTGCCAAACAGATGAAATGGCAATGGGCTGGACACATAGCACGACGAATAGACAACCGTTGGACGAATGCGGTCATACAGTGGTACCCAAGAAACGTTAAACGACCACAGGGCCGCCCTAAGACCCGGTGGTTAGACGAGCTAACCAAGTTCGGAGGAAATACGTGGCAGTGAAGAACTAAGGACCGAGAAGAATGGAGAAAGCAGGGGGAGGCCTTCATCCAGCAGTGGATCGACCCCGGCTGATGATGAATGAATGAATGATGAATATAGCGTAGAAATATTTTGATTCTTATCACAAAAATATTTAACGTTATTTTAAAAATAACCTAAATAGTTTAGTACCAGTAGTTTTTAATGCTAACAAAGAAACGGTTCGCTAAAAATCCATCTCACAAAGAGTTGTTACTGATTGTTATATGGCGTCCTTATTCCAAATAATACTATCATGTGTAGAAAGTTTACAGCTAAAGACCATAAATAATTCTTATTAATGTTTGCATTACTTCAGTAAACAACATTTATTATAGTATGAAACAGGATACCCTTTAAATTTATTTATTTATACGGAAAGGTTGAGAGCCAAATGTTATAGAGAACACGAGAGGCGCTTGGCCACTGCAAGACCAAAATAAGAGTACTTGTAAACAAAAAGCCATACAACATTTTGCAGTTTAAAATTGATTTATGTACAATGTTATTGTGCCATAAATCTGATATTTAACTAAAATTCAATTTCGTTTAAGGTGGAAGAGGTTAGTATATGTAATATTTGTTTTGTTCGCCGTTTTGTATTTTCGAGAGGAAATGAAAGAATTTTGACGAATGTTTGTGTGTTTTCAAGGGAAATCGAAAATGATTTAATGCCTGACGATGCGAGTGTGAATAATAATAAGCTTCGTTTGAATACGTGTTAAATAAAATATTAGTTGAGTTCTGTATTGTAGTACATTCAATTTTCTGAATAAATATTAATCACATACGAACATAAATGTTCAAAAGCCAAATGTATTGAACTACGCACTTTGTTTTGAATTATTCATAATATTCATGAGAATTATTATTCATAAATGAATCCTAGTTGAAGCTTTTTCTAACGAAGCGCACTTTGATTGATATTAAAATTCACGTTGAAAATATTTATATTTTACGTCAAAAAACACACATTATTGGGTTATATTATATTATAAATGTTGGAAATGGGGATCATAAAATGACATTGGTAAGTGTAAGAATAGAAGTTAGCTAATCGTCTTCTATACGCCTCGCTTTATAGTACCTTCTATGTGTAAAAAATGAAATACAAAAACACCCATGTCTTCGAACAGAAATTCGTGCTTCGATTAGAAAAAATGCATTAAAGCTATGAGATCTGCAATGGAAACCAATAAAATTGACCACTGCCTCAAAAGTCTGTAAAATGCATATTTTTATTTAAGATCTGAAAACTTCAGTAGCTACTGTAGCCGAAACATTAAAAAAACTCCTTCGCGTTCATCGTTAACTATTTCAATATAAAAACGATTATTTTAGGAAACCTTACCGATGGATGAATATGATGGTAACATTCACTATTATTTATTTTATCCCAAAAATAATGCATTGCGAGAACAATCATTCAATGACCATTAGCTAACTTCATAAATCCTTTTATTCAATACCACTTGAGTTGAGTAACTAAATAAAAAACAAATCTAATAAAAAAATCATACATTCAATGAAAAGTCTTTCACGTGGACATTGACAGTGGCCAATTTAAAACAGGCCATGGGAAGTTCAAATGTAATCTATAATATTTGGGCTGGGTAAGTTGGTTCAAAAGCCGGATTGCACTTGTGGGTACAACCATCAGGATGCTAATCACGTAATGTGGGACTACCGCAAGATTAATGCCGAACGAGCAAAGCTGTCTGTTGTAGTCCGTCCTCATACGGGCCCAATAGGAAACGCTGATTTAGTATCATTCAAGGTTAGGTTAGGTTAGCTTTAGATTCATTGCGGAGTAGATTAAACATTTACATGGGATACTTAATATCACGTAAGCTAAGTGGCTGACCAAGTTACATTTTTTTTCTTGTTATTTTCTTTTAAGCAAATTTTTGCATATTTTAAACATAGATCCATGCCGATCATTGATTATTTTTAATAATTATTTCCTAATGAAAGACGGTCGTATAATAGCGACAAACTACTTGTATCAAGAGCTCATATACGATAATTAAATTCTTGTGTAAAAGTAAGGGAAACATTAAGTGAATTGCATCAAACATTAAATTAGAAGAGACATATTCAAGAAACCAATCCTCATGTCAGAATGTCAGTGTAAAAGGTCATGTGAATGCGCACATGTTCAATTATGACATAATTATTTTGTATCGATAATGAACACATAATCTACTATTATGTAACGTTCTCTTTTAAATAGTTGCATAATCGAATTTGACTTCGGTACTTACAAAGTTAACGTACTACACCTCGATATATAATAATAGAAACTAAAGTAAGAATAGGTTGATTTGTGTGTGTTTTCCAGTAGGTAATATATTATTTACATATCAAAGCTTATTTGATAAATTGATTATTTTTAAGTTTATTTTTAAAATAGAATGCTTAGTGCTAATTTCATATTTATATTATTAAGAAAAAGGTTCAATTTTACTCATCACGAGCATAACCAGTTGATAAAATACGATCAAAAATAACGGCCTAACAAAAAATAATGATTAATAATTTCCACTTTTTTAATGTATCATCTTGGTTGAAAGTTGTATAAAAATACAATTTTTAGTGCTGTTTCTACAAATTTTGATTAATAAGATCACGACTTGATTCTCTGAATGCGAACTTTATCAGATAACCTAAAAAAAGTTACACGTAAAAATACAATACATATTTATATGAAGAAATTTAGTTTACAAAAAAAAATATTTAAAAAAATAAAAATACATTTTATAGGTATTATTTCCACAATATGTTTTTTTATCAGAACCGGTTTCGCTCATCGCGAGCATTATCAACTGAGTAAAAAGATGTTTTTATTATTTAAAATACAATGCCTTTTCATCAAAGAATGACAGTTAACACCTTAAAAGTGATAACAAATAAAATGTTATGGACCTCTTCAAAATAAGTCCTTTTTTCACGCGATTTTTTTGGACGGCACCGTTACATTTTTTACGCGCTTCACTCGTTTTTACGCGACTTTTCCCCCAAATTTGTTTTAAAGAAGATATTTATATATGATGCCTAGGCATGTACGCTTGATTATTTTTTCAAATTAAAAATTTTAAACTTACTTCATACATCATAGTGAAGCGCGTTAAAAAATGGAACGGTGCCGTCCAAAAAAATCGCGTATAATCGAATTCGCGTAAAAAATTCGCGTAAAAAAAAAGGACTGGGTGTAATATATATCTCTCTATGAAAATTTCTAGGTAAAATACAACTTTTTTTTGAGAACTTTTTATTTATTTTTTCTTATGATATTAAGAAGTATTAAATTAAGAAGTGGGTGTTTGTCTTAATTGAAGGAAATCAATTTCGGTCATAATGCAAGACAGTACAAAAAGTGTATTTTATTTATTTTAGTAAAAAAATAAACGCTGTAGTAATGACATTGTAAGATTTTTTTAGCCACAATTGCATTTTAATTTCAAATATTATTAAATTATGTTTATATATTAACAACGTTTTTTGCATTAAAATCTTATGTTCAATTATCATCATGGTATGTATTGAAAAAACTTAATACAATCATTATCGTGATGTTTGCAAATAAACTCATTAAAAAAATGATTTTGTATGAATCGACATTTACATGTCAATTCTCAATCACACAATAATGACTTGGTCGTTTAATTAAAAACAAATGGCACTGACCTATCAAGGTTTCAATGTAGCACTGCCTTTTTCAATAAACTTTATTTGGTAAAACAAATATATTCTCCGGTTCTATATGAATTTTATTAAGTCATCATGTTAATGCTATACAGCAGTGCTCCATAACCGGTTTGCCGTGAGCCGAATACAGGTGTGCCGCGGTCAAATACAATGTAATTAACGTTACAATTCTTCATAATGTATTTAATACACAATAACTTGACTTAACAAGACAATGAGTTGCTTTGTCAAATATTGAGCCGAATATAAAACTATTATGTTTATTAAAACACATTAATTAGTTATTACTTTACAATAATTATTAAGATTGTATTGAAATACACATGTAATATTTTTCAAATAGAAAACGAAATTTATTTTAAAAATTGTGAATCAATTTAACACCAATATATTTTTGCATTTGGTGTGCCGCAAAATTCTAGGAAGAATTTCGGTGTATCGTATGTGAAAAAAGGTTGCGGAATACTGCTTTACAGGTTCAATCCATGACTTGCCAAACAAAATTAATTTGTTATATGCCTTTACCTTGTTGATAGCACAAAGCTATTGAAGTTTCATCGACTGACAGCTGATTATTTGACGTGTTTAACTGCATTGTATACACGCTGAATCTTTTTTTTATATCCTCAGAAACGTAATATTTTCATTTTCTTAGAAAACTTAATCTTAACCATCTTCTACGAAATAAATTAAATAAATTCACTACATGACTTCACTCAAGCTCTAAAAATATATGTTATGATGCTCTACGTAAGTATTTTAAAAACAATAAAACATTAAAGATCAATTATTTAATCATTCAAATTGTGTATATTATAAAAAATTTTTTTTTTCATTAACGTCTTTTCGGCATCTTCAATTGCACGGATGAATTCGAGTTGACAAAAAACAAGTATATTTAACGTTTTTAAATAAGAGGAATTTTAAGAAAAAAATCCAAGAAGATTTTTCAAGTCCAAGAAGACAAAAAACATTCTTATGTAACTTTTTATAACAATCATAATCTTAGTCGAATGTTATTTAACACTAAAGACAAAATCAATATTTTAAGCCAAAGTGGTATTTATCGTTTAAAATGTGATTCCTGTGAGGCTAGGCATATTGGTCAAACAGGAAGATCGTTTCATACTAGATTTAAGGAGCATTTAGCTTGTGCCAAAAAAGGCGATGAGATTTCTCTTTTTGGAAACCATTTGTTTCAAAATAAACATTCATTTGATATTACTAAAAACTACAAAATCCTACATTTTAATAACCAATCACTGAAATTAGATAAACAAGAAATCCTCGAAATTAATCGATACACATTTTTGCCTAATTCTAGCCTTATAAATGAGCAAACTACTTTTGCGTCGTCACCATTGTTATACTCATTAAATTAGATTAATAAATATATATCATATACATTTTTTTTTTTTTTGAAAAATGATATTGCCTCCTTTATTTAATTTTTTTTTTTTTGCAGAAAATATTGGAACGCCCCTGATTGACCATATCTTCCCATCTCATCGATTCATCTTCAATTGACTATCATTAAAATTCTCATATACTAATTTATTTTGTTCCATTAAATAGTAAGTGTGGGTTATTTTCGTCATTAAAATTTTCCCACTGCTTACTTCCTTATTGATTCTTCAGAGCTCCTAATGGATTATTGATTTACCTTAATTGTATTTGTAAGTCTTAATAAGTGATTGTGAACATTTAATTTTTATACTAATTTACTTTATTTGTATCAATATTGTATGATTTTATGTAAATTGTTTCCTAGTTCTTGAACCCATGGTTTTGTACACCTGCTACCTTTAACTCAAATTAATTTTTTGTTTTGTATAAATAGACTTGTTTGTAAATTGTATTCTATCAGTTGATAATGCTCGCGATGAGCGAATCCGGTCAAAATCAAGATCAAAAAATATATTGTGGAAATAAATACTAAAAAAATGTGTTTTTATTATTTAAAATATCATGCCTTTCCATCAAGAAGTGACAGTTAACACCTTAAAAATGAAGAAAAAAATCATTGGCTAAAGTAAAAATATTAATTAAGTTTTATTAATTTAATACTGATTTGACAATAATGATGTGCAATGTATAAATATCAGTTTGAATTTTGAGAAAAAAAACACAGACATTGACAAAATTTATTCAAAAAATTATTATAATGGAGACGAAAACGTCCTACCTCGGACATATTCATTCCCAACAATTCTAAATCTTTGGATTTCTAAAACCACAACGTTTAAACAATTATTTTATAATAACTAAGCCATTTTGTATTTTTGAGACTGTAAATTTATTCAACTATTTGCTTAATGACAATGAATACAAACGATGACATTTCCTAAATAAAGGTACAATTAAAACAATTGCTCTGACCACTAGACCGTTTGACAGGCTATTTGACAGGACATCCCCTTAATAATTACAGGGATTAGCTCCTTGTTAGAAGTATAATCCTGTGTGGACGGTGTGGGTTTTAAGCGATCAACAGTTAATAAAAGGGAGGCGTTTCTGTAGGCAACATTAACAAAGCATTTAAACAAAGTTTTGACCACAGTTTTTTTCAATAGTGGTCAGAGAGTAAAGGTTTGTTAGCATATAAAGTGGAAACTATCTCACAATTTTTCACGGAGAGGTGGGGAGCATATAAAAACCTTCATTGCTTGGATTCAATTCAAATATTTCATTTCCTGGTTTCCATGTGTACATGATATTTTACTTGTAATAATTAAAATAACCGAGTCAGTTAATCAATTAATCAATCTAATTAAATATTTTACCATCTTGAAAAAGCAAATGTATAAGAAATTTATTATTTGTTGTGTAAAATAAAGATTGGTTTTAAAATGCATAATTTTTTTCTTAGTTACTCATTTAGAAAAAATCATAATCGTATTAACAGTTAATTTATGATATTAACTGAAGGTGCGTTATGGAATTTCTATATCAAATGTTATCTCTTAAAACTATTTTATCATATTCGACCCGAGTTTCGTCTTTTGGCGTCTAGCATCAAATAACCTACCTGAATATTAATGGTAGTTGATTATCGTAAAACACTATTAAATAGTTATAAATATATTATTGCTTATAGGTGGACTGTTTCTAAAATTGAATGTTAGTCTAAATTTCAATTGTTACAACTTTGTACGATTCCACGTGCTTTGTCACTAACGACCCGGGTTTTGCCTTTCGGTATATTCAGTCAGTTCTGTTGCATCCGTGTGATAGAATGCACGAAGATGCCGAAAGGCGAAACCCGGGTTGTTAGACACAAAAAATGTGGAATCGTACAAAGTTGTCACAATTCAAATTTGATATTGAAATGTCATCAAACACCTTCAGTCTATATCATACAATATATAAAATGCTATTTTTATCAAATCAGTAATAATTAAAAATATTTTGCTTATCTTTCTAGCTCCTACCATGGAGTCTTTATATTTTTCTGTGTTAATGAAGTTTCGTATAAGCGATGCAAACTGTTTTATGTTTGTCACTTCTATTGTATTCGTATTAATGCAAAAAATTGCTAAAAGGTAAAAGACGGTGCGTGAGTAACAATACATGTGGAAGCGCAAACAATTTCATCAATTCAAGTGTACAATTAAATTGTAAAAATTGAATTAAGCGGTTGAACTTTTTGTTTTTAATAACTATAAGGTTTTTAAAATTATTTTATCATATTGCGGCATTAAAAGTTCTGTAATAAGCCATTCTTAGAGTATTACGTATATCTTCTAATAAAATTCTCTAATACTTTACGAACACATAATAATTTCATCCAACTCTCTACATTATCTTTAATGAAGAAAGTTTTTGACAGTGCCAAGTAAATCTATAAGTATTTCTCGAGCGAAATATTTGAATCTCGACATTTGACTAAGTTACAACTTGGCGTAATTGAATCGCTTATCGGCGTCCTCGCGAAGGCGTCGCGGCGCGTGCCGACGTTTTCCGACGACGCCCGACATTTTCCGACTCCCCGTGACAGAGTTTAACTTGCAGAACTCGCTTTGGCTGTATTCAATTAGCGATCAATTTGCATTTCACCCTCCTAGCTGCATGTCTCTAATAATAACGGCGTGAACCCTTCTTTGGTTTACCAACATCTCCTTTATGGCGTTTACGGTAACCAGGTTTCAATAAACGCCGATTTGAGTGTTAATTAAAGTGTTTTTTAATTATAAATACCCAAAAATTAATCAATTTTTTTGGTAATATTCAGTTAGCTGCGCACATCCATAAAATCATCTATCATAAATGTCCAAAGCTTTTAAAGTACCCAGCGAGCTACTTCAACGCCAGTACAAATGAGTCAACATGCAAATAGTCAAATTTGAATTGATGCAACTTTGTACGATTCCACATGTTTTGTCACTAACGACGCGTGTTTCGCCTTTCGGCATCTACATGCAATCTATCACACGGATGAAACAGAACTGTCAGACGAAACCCGTGTCTTTAGTGACAAATAATGTGGAATCGTACAAAATTGTAACAATTCAAAATTGATATTGAAATTCCATCAAGCATCTTCAGTCGATATCATAAATTATAAAAAAAGTCGATAATAAAATTTTCTGAATGACTATAAATCATTGTTGACACAATCTTTTGACAAAAAAACCTTTTGATAACTTATAGCTTTTAAAAAATCGCTTCTAAGATGCTGACTGTCTCTCAGTTCTTAAGGCAAAGGCATTTATTTGATATGCTACAAGCAATGATAACACAATATTTCGTAGTATTGATAAAGTTTTATAATTTAAAATCAGAATCTGTTCAGTTACTAACCATTGCGTTTTTATTATTTTATAACAATACCTAAATAATTCAAAACATTTAACAAATTAACAAACACACCCACCGTTCTCCCAATTGAATATATTGTTTTTATTATTTAAAATATAATGCTTTTCCATCAAGAAGTGACAGTTAACACCTTAAAAGTGAATATATTGTATCAATCTGATGGTTATTATTAACTCAATGCTGACACAATTTATGATTTTTAAAGTTTCTTGATCCTTTTTTTTCAATAGAAATTTAAAATTGCAAAAGACAAAGACGTTACCATAATATATCGCTTTTCCATCAGCCCGTTTTTGTGCCGGAAAAATATTAGTCACCCTGCCAAGGCTGTACTCACAACTTCCGGTGTGTAGGGGTGAATGAAGTTTGAGGAAGTGACGTTAAGCGAACGCTTAAGGTGACATCTTGCTAGTAGGTTGTACGTAGGTGTGATCACAGGATATTGGAGATGAGAGGTATTTGACATATTTGTTTAACCTCGTTATCTTTTCTTCGCGCGTTTTACGATTCCATTTTCGTAATCGATTTCATCATTAATGGTTTAATATCATGAGAACATAAATATGAATATGTGTCACTTTCGCTAATCATGAATTAGAATAAAAAACAATATTACAGGTTGAAATACCAAAATTTACACTTGCAATTTACCATGGAGCAGTTAATTTGTTTCACATTAAATATGATTGGAGGCTAGTCGTATAAACCAGTCATCAGAGATAACTATTTCTACAGTAGATGAAATTTTTTAGACGTTTAGCTTCCATCAATTGATGAGTTATCAATGATAAGACTAAGTTAAATTAACAACAATATAAAAACCAGTTACCAAAAGCATTGTGCATATTGGAGAAACAGCTTTCAATAGCTTTTTTATTGATTTTATTTTTCTGTGACTATTTTACAAAAGTTATAAAATTTTTAGGTATTTCATTTTATGTCTACCAAGACTGGTTTTAACGATACCGTGAAATAAAAAAATATCAACAATCGAAAATAATATTAGGCTTAGTAAAAAGTCCTGACGTGTTTTTTTAATGAAACTCAAAGTGTTTTTTATTTTTATTTATAAAAAGTAATCTCCCTGTCTATCTTTAACCTTCTGCTACCTATTAGACAAGTCTAAAATCCATTTAGTA
The DNA here is from genome assembly GCA_028555115.1 of Himalopsyche japonica. Taxonomy (NCBI): domain Eukaryota; kingdom Metazoa; phylum Arthropoda; class Insecta; order Trichoptera; family Rhyacophilidae; genus Himalopsyche; species Himalopsyche japonica. The sequence continues at coordinate 629,665 of JAHFWJ010000715.1, forward strand.
AAAAACTCCACTGATTTGGAATTAAAATAGTCGGAAATAGCGTTTTTCACGTAATTTTTTGTTTAAATTTTTTTATCCGTAAAAGTTTTTTATATTAAACGGAATAAATGGTAATCCGATTGTGCTAGATCTGGTAAATAAGACTTTTTACTACACCTAATACTTAATTTTTTTCTCTATAATGATGGAGTTCTACCAATAAAAACACATTTTTTATTATTTATTTCCATGATGTATTTTTGATCAGGACCGGTTTCGCTCATCGCGAGTATTATTTATTTTACAAAGAAAAACATATTTTAAATCGATTATTATTTTCTATTTTATATTATTTTTTAAATATTTTTTCGGTTACATTTTTTTAAGCCACACCTTTTTTGACAGAAGCTACATTTTTGAATATTCTACTGATAATATTACAAAAAAGATGGATAGCGTGAATTAAATTTATTTTAAACTCTTCTTCACATTATTTGGTTACTTTGCAATTAGACAAACTTAAAATTATATAAGTTTCCTAGTTTAGATATATTATTAATAAAACTAATTTTCGTCTACATAAAAAATATAGAATAAGCAAGAAGTGAAAACATCAAATATAATTCTTCAAAGAATAGTATTAGTCGTTAATAAAGTCAGGCTTGAAGTTTACTTTGTAGTATCAAATCTTAAAAGAAACAAAATGTTCTGTACACATACACATTATACCATAAACCTTACTGCATCTTTCAAAGTTTGTCGAAAGTTTTAGTTTATAAGAAGCGGAACAAAGACACTGTGAACTCATTAACATATCATTATAAAATTGAAAGCTCAAAAAAGTTCTTGACTAATTCAGACAGCTGTGATGTCACAGACTTCATAACAGGAAACTTTTTACTTCAGTGACATGAATACGTGGAATATTTATTTGAGTAAGACAACAATATTTTTGACATATAAAACAACAGTCATATTTTAATTTGCATTCCTGCTTTTTTATCGTAATTCTGGTGTCAAGGAATATAGTTTACAGGTACTTCGACTTTTTATTTTAATATCAAAACAACTGTTTTGTAAATTAGAAATCTGACCATATATTATATAATGCTATTATGATAGAATAACTCATCAACATATTTTTTATTTGTGTCTATTCGAGAGGACATTTTCGACGCTTGAACGTATTTGCCAAAAAAGTATTATAGATCTCCATTGATGAAATATTGTGTATACTTTTATGCATATTATGTTTTTTTTTTAAATTTGGAAACTTTTGAAATAACAGCATTGATAATATTATCTAATATTGCGATCCCAATCAAACATAATCAGTTGTTATTTACGATATATTATAATAAGTAATTTACATATCTACGTGTTGATTAATGTTTTTATCATTGTTCATATTTGTAACGACGATAAGGTGGATCTGTTTTCATGTAAAGTGAAAAATGAAAATATTTCACTATGGGCAAGTTGGATAAAATTACATTTCAATGAATCATTCAACAGGATCTTGATGGAAGTAATTGGCAACCTGTGACGGAAAATTTAAAAAAAACAGTATCGTTATCTCTAATTTAAATATAGTATAAGCTGTTATTTTTATTGTGTTTGTGTATTAAATAACTGTAGTGATGATAGTCTTTACAGTTTATTCAAAACAATTAAGCACCTTATCGTGCGCAGTCGGAGTTCCAACCATCGTTTAATATTAAGTATGTAATATAATACATCTCTTATCGGTATTAATAAGTTATACACTAATTAACGAATAAAGTGACACATAATTAAGAATAACTTGGTTTTTCTGTAACTAAATCTTAACTAAACTTAAAATGTCTGATATTTTTTTGACACGTGGATAAAAAGCCCATGAAACGAAAAAGTTTTTTTACCATTTGTGATTGGTCATGTTGTTTTTTGGTCAATATTTATTAATTAAATATATTGACTAACCCAACAAAAGCCGGTGTTGAACATGTATTATTGTACCTCCAATATGTAAATTCAAAGTTATTATGGCTATTGTAAACTGCGAGTCATCAAATTTTAATTATCGCCAATTCAAAATTCGTTCAGGACTTATACATGCATATAAAATTTAAAATTTAAATTGGCGAGCTGAAATACAAAAATAAAACGAATGCATTTCGCGCCGTTTCATATTTAAAGGCACTCGACATGACGAACTTGTTAAATATTTATACCGCAATAGAGCAGGAGTTCTAAAATATTTATGACGTGGGTACCTCGATGAGAAAACTTAACATGTTTTCTGGCACTCCACAAAAAATAACTATCTTGGTTATTATTTACGATACTGATTAAAGGTGCATGATAGAATTTCAAAATCAAATTAAAATTTTTAAAACTGTATATTATTCCATGTTTTGTCACTCACGTTCCAGGTCCAATCTTTCCGTATATTCAGGCATTCTATCACACGAATGCATGATAGAGCTGACACACAGCGAACAGTTTGCATCACTTTTATATAGCATAGATTACAATACATATTTAGATCTTTAGGCTACAAACTAATAATATATCTGAAATAATTTTAATTACAACTGATTTAATTATGACATCCATATTTGAACAAAAAAATCATATTACCAACGTAGCTTAATGAATTTGTAAAGAGAGGCCTTTACAATAATTATCAACGACCAACAAATTTTTTAGGCGTTATTTAATATTCATAGATACCTACATATTTTAAAGTAGCTATAGTGAAATTAATGCTTTATTATTATTTAAGTATATTTTTTAAGTTTATTAAACATTCATAGATTTGATCCATGATTTGAATTGAGCAAGATGGGAATCGGGAAAATGTTAAAAATGTATATATATATTGCATATCAAGACAAAATTATTTGTGTAATCATTCGGTGAATATGCTTCTTGTGCATAGAGAAATAAAAAACTGTGTGCACAACCGTGCAAATTCAGTTACATTTATGTTCTTCACTTTCAATTCAATTTCATCGCGCATATGCTGACATAAAGACATATTTAGTGTTGACAACTTAGCAAATGAATCAAATTAAATTATAAAGAACTGCAATAATTTTGTTAAACAAAAAAATTGCTTGCGCAACCCAGTTTGTCAACCGCGGGCATTTGAAAACTACGGCAAGATATATAATACTGAAAACTGCATCAAGGCATTATTTCAAATAACATATTCATTTTTAGCGAATTTCTATAAAAAGAATACATCTTTTCGCCTTTGAACGTTCAGTTGTTTGACATGAAAGTCTACTTTTCAGGGTAAATATTAAATTAAGACCTCGCAAAGCGCTGAAGTGGCAAATAAAATTTTAAATAACCTTTGCATTGGTTTTGCTTTGTTTTTATTTATTCAAAATAAAATAATAAATGGAAAGTTAGAGTACCACAAAAAATACACTGCATCAGCAAAATACAAGCTAGGAGGGAAAAATTACTCTTTTATAAATCAATGCGAGTATCATATTACAGTGTACTCTCGATTATCCGGTTTGCGGACTATTCGTGCCTGAAAATAAATATTTCTTAATTCAAATATAATCTGATTGATTTTTTTTCTATAACGATTATGAGACGCATTAATAAATTGCGATCTAGAATATGCGCGTTGTTTGAAAAAAAGGATGAATTTAACAATGTGTTTGTGTTTACGTAACTAATCGGTGAATTTTTTTTAACCGCTTGTGTGTTTTGAATGTATGAGTGTTAGCATATACCGCAATAAACATCACAATTTATAGGACTAGAATTAGTCAACAATTGAAATCTTTTGTACACCCAGTCCTATTTTTACGCGATTTTTTTGGACGGCACCGTTACATTTTTTTACGCGCTTCACTCGTTTTTACGCGATTTTTTCCCCAAATTTGGTTTAAAGAAGAAATTTGTATATGATGCTATGTATGTACGTTTCATTATTTTTTTAAATAAAAAAATATGTGTATTTTTAAAACTTAATTTTGTAAAGCATTCTAAGAAGAAGATAAAAATATTACTCTTGAAGAAAAAAGCATTTAAAAATAAAATAATTTACACTTGCATGAGTATTTAAAAAAGACAGTTTTAACTTGGCTTTCATACATATTCCGATATACAAGAGTCCGAGCAAAATTCAGATTCATATAAAATTCAATACTTTCCTTCAAAAAATCGCAAACGATTACATTTTGCAACCGAAAGTGACAGCACCGAATAATTCATATAAGTGTAAAAAAATATATTTTTATAGTCTCATTATATTTTTATAAGCAATAAAGACATTAAAATATATAATTTTTGCACGAATTTTATAGAGCAAATTTTGGTTTTTCATACGTTTCTGGTAGTTTTTCACGAGATATTTTAATTTTTGGAACCAGATTGTCAAATTATATGAAAGTTGTGATTTTTTTACGAGATTTTTTTTACGTGCTGTTTTCTGGAACCAATGTATCGCGTAAAAAAAGGACTGGGTGTACTCCACACGCGTTTCTATTTACACATCCAGTGACGTGCATAAACCAGCGCGAGTGCCCGCAGTAAATTTGTTAATTTCGATATTTACTGCCTATATTTGTCAGCTCTCGGGACTACGTTTGTTATTATAATGAAAAATTATATTTTACACATTTTTTGTGTTTTCTTGATAAATAATGTGTAAAAAAATTGTATTGTGTATATGATATTATTATCCGTGACCATCCTCCCCAGCATTAGTCCGGATAATCGAGAGTGCACTGTATATATTTAATATAAAAAACTATGAAAAACGAAACTGACGTTTTATTATTATTTTTTATTGTTTCTAAATTTAAGGGTTATCAAATTCACGCTTAAGGTTACGTTGTTAATAATTGAAATAAATAAATCAATCTTGCCATACTAGCATTATTGATATAATTTATGATATCGACTGAAGGTGCTTGATGGAATTTCAATATCATATTTGAATTGTTACAATTTTTTGCGATTCCACATGTTTTGTCACTAACGACCCGGGTTTCGCCTTTCGGCATCTTTAGGCATTCTATCGCACGGATGCAATAGAACTATCTTATAAGTGGTGTTTTTTGGTAAATCTCGGTGTCGAAGTCGTGAAAAACGAACGACTTCGACTGCTTCTTCGATAAGACGATTGAGAAGAATAATTTGTTTAATTAATTGATTGATCTTTAGTTTAATGCAAATTAATAGGAAAAGCAGGAAAAAGCCTAACAAAATAGACCTTTTAAGTCAGTGTCGTGTTGACGGTCAATGTCGGAATCGGAATCGTATTTTTTAACGACTCTAAAGCCCTGAACTATGACTATTAAATTCTTAAAGACATTTTATAAATTTGCGGTATCATTCGACCAAGATATTCTCAATTCCAATTCAAATTCAACGCGTAATAAATTCAACTCTTCTGTAGTGTCTTGAAGTGCAATAGTACATAACTTGAAGATTGGTAACGTGCAGACCTCTAGCGAGTCGATAGAATGAGATGTATTTTCGATTCTTTTCATCATTATTGCATTATAGAAGATGAATATAAGCAGCAGCTAAATACCGAACATGTATCAAGATCGATAACTGTTTGTTACTTAATTGCTCAACCTCTTGTTATCTGAGAGTTTGGGGAACCGCAACCGAACCAAACGATGTTTTCACTCTGCTAAAGGCCTGCCATAACAATATTGTCATTGTTTATAATATCAACTGAAGATGTTTAATAGAATTTCAATATCAAATTTTAATAGTTAAAACATTATACGATTCCATATTATCTGTTAATTAAGTCGCGGGTTTCACTATTTAGGCATATTAAGGTATTCTTCCACACAGATGCAACATAACTGACAAAATAAACAGCTAGCATCGGTTATATTATATACCAAAGGAGTTCATTACAAAGGAAACACAGACCTAAGCCTAGAACAACAAACTACTAAAATAACTCTCAATACTATTTATTTAATAATAATGACATTCAATTTTTTTTTTTTTTTTGAATTGTTACAACGTTGAACGATTCCTTATGTTTTATCACAAACGACCCGGGTTATGACTTTCGCTATCTTTAGGAATTCAATCACACATATGCAACAGGACTCACACACAATAAACAGTTAGCATCGGATATATGTTATACCAATGGAAAAAGACAGAGCTTGGATCCAAACAAACAACTGAAATAACTATCAATATTATTGATTTAATATTAACGTCACTCAAAAGCCTGTGATAAATTGTATTAATACTAAATACTAGTTAGTGACAAAACATGTGAAACGATACAAAGTTTTAACGATTCAAATTAAATACTGTCATAATTAAATGATATCCGCTTTATTCTTCTAGGTTTATAGTCTTTATGACTAATCACACATTTATTGTCATTTAAAATAAATATGTTGCGTGGTTAACTTAATTTTTGGTTGAGTTAATTGAGTCTGAACGTTAAATTTACCTGTTTTCTAGACGTGTTCTCTTCAGAAACACTTCGTCCAGCAAACATTATATCGACCGAGTTGGAAACTAACATACCAACCTACCAACTTTCTGGCCATGTATTTAGAGTTGAATTGTCTAAACTTGCACGAGCCGAAGTTAGTTTTCAGCTTTAAACTATGGCAGCGTGATTGCCTTTGGTAATGGTTCCCAACCTCTTTGGCATCGCTACCCCGGTTAATAAAAGTATGTCAAGACGGCTCGCCGACCGTTCCTTCTCAAGACCATGACTGACTTTATGATACCAATCTATGCTTGGTGATTGTCAAAATTTGAGAAGATAACTCGATAAAATTTTTGTCTCATATAAAAAATAAAAAAATTTGGGACCACTTCTATTCTCAGTTTTATAAGTGTCTGGAGATTAATACAGCTCGGTCATGATATCAAATCATATTTTGATTAATGATATTTTTCAATTGTATAAAATAAATTTATTGATTGAATTGACATTTACTTGGTAGAACTCCCTTATAACAAGATGAAAAAATAGCGATGTATGCAAATTTTGTAGAACTTAAATGCATTGCTATTTTTTCACCGTGATATAAAATGAATTTTAGCTCTTTGCTTTTAAAATGTTACACACCCAGTCCTTTTTTTACGCGATTTTTTTCCAATAAAAAAGCACTACGCATCTCTGAGCGTTGAACATTTTTGAACAGAAATAAGTAATAACAGTTTTATGACACCGGCATTAATAAATGACGGGAATGATCATTCACAGTGGTGGATTAGGAATTTCAAATATTTAAATTTAATTATTATGAAATTAATTACATACGTTGCAAAATACCTTTGACTTTTTTTAAATATTGTAAATAGAGATTTTTAAAAATTTTACTTAACACAATTCTATACTTTTTCTCACTAATGATAAAGGTTTTGCCTTTCTGTATTTTCATGCATTATTTCACACGGATGCAACAGAACTGATACGTCACATTTTCAACGATTAAAATTTGAAATTGAAATTCCAACAAGCACCTTCAGTCGATATCATAAATTGTAAATTAAAAAGAAAACTTTGAATAAAATATGCGACGTTTTTTGCTAATCAATAAATATGACATATTATTTAGGTACATATACAATATTATGTTATGTAACTAAACTAAATAGTATTTTTGATAAAACGGTGTGACTTACAAGAAACTGCAACAAAATAAGTGCTTCAATTATATTGGAATGCCTTACCTGAAATAAAAAGAAAAAATAGTATTAAAAAAATTCCAATCAAATCCTTCAAATTTAAATATTTACAATAATATTACATTCATATTCATAAGAAAATCTTATGTCTGATAAATCACTTATTTGATTAATTTTTTTACGTAATGCATAATCCATGAAATCTTAAAAGCTCGTTCAAAAATCTTTAGTGACATTATGCAGACATCGTTGATTTTTTTTAGTAACTTGAAGTGAGACTAATCGATTTATTTTTTATATGCTCGACTGAAAATTCTATTTCAGAATGACGTCAATCTATTTACACTCAACAAGAATATAACAGTAGATCAATTGTGATACCTTTGCAAGAAATATCTATCAAAAATGAAAACGCGAGATTTTTTTAAAATTAAAAATTAAAATGTCTATTCATATAAATCCATCACTGCTTTACAGACAATTATAGAAGGTTATTATATGTTTGTTTAAATAAAACAACAGAGTACAATATTCAATTATATTATTCCCACTCAGTAAAAACATCTCAGATTAGTTCTCACTTCAAGAAATACATGAAATCAATTTACCAGATTTTATATTTTGTTATCACAATATAAAACTAGAATGTGAGAACAGAAGAGAAGATGTATTGTGTAATTTTTCATCACCACAATAAATAGATACTTAAATGGACGAACGCGTGATCAGCTGTATAACTAAAATTTTTTGTAATATTTATTAAAATACATTGCTATTTTTTCACCGTGTTAAAATAAATTTTTACTAAATTGTTGAACGTTTCGATATCGTCGTAGATTCTGCAATTTCTGTTAAATACTGTAAAAATACTGAAGAATCGTCTAATTCTCGTGACATGAACATCGCTTATACCGTCAATAATTTTAAGTAACTATCTATTGTTACATGACATTTTTTTAACCGGTTAACTGCCAAAAGCGTCTTAAGAGGCATAAATTTCTGTGAACGGAGCGCCGCTCATACAAAAATTACGTCTTAAGACGCGCCGTTTTAACAACCTTGACCTTGTTTTTTTGACAACCCTACACCATGAACAATTAATTTTATGATTATGGATAAATGACTGCAAGACTGGCGCGCTCTTCATTTATTTGGTAAGTTTTATAAATAAACTTTATTACACTTTCAATAACGATATGTTTAGAAGGTTTTATTTTTGTCGTAAAATTCGCGGCGTGCTGGGTACCGCCATTCATGTATCTGCCGGCAGTTAGCCGGTTAAAAAATGATTGTTTTATTACTTAATGCTGTTAAGCTGTGGGTTAGACTACCAAAAAGCATTTTTTTTAATTTTAGAAGTGACTTTCTTAAAAATATTACTAATAAATTTCTTAGAATAAAAAAAATTCACGACATCAAATATTTGCCCTTGCGTTGGTTTTATTTTTTCCTCTTTTTTACTCTCAAGGTAAGTTTATTACGGGGTATAAATATTTTATGAATTTACCAGGCTCGAATTTTCGAAGTATCAAAATCAATAAGCCAAAAATATTCCCATATACTTAAAGTTTATGGATAAATTAACTTCATATGGAGAACGGCCCAATTAGAGTTTGAGCTTTTCCAAATACAAAGGCAGTAATCGTGTCGCGTATAATATATTAAATTTTAAGGCTACGACGGAATTATTGTTCAGCTTTATTAGGATTAAATTTTGAAGTAATCTTGAACGAGTTTTTAGTACGTGTATATTTTATAGGAAAAATAAAACATGCTTCATGTCGTTAATCGAATCGTTGAAATTATTATTTAGTTATAAATTATTTCAGTATTCGTTATTTGTTCCATAGTTTCAACAATAAAAGTCGTTAATTAACAAATGATTTCAAAAACTTAATTTTATATATTTCTCCATTCTGTTAATAATACAACATTAAAATAAATATAGAACAATTAAGCTCTACTTCGACATACTACAAAATAATGATCAGAACTAGTGATAGCAAACTCATGAAATATAAAAAATATTATTTTATTTATAGCTAAAAGAAACCGGTATAAAAGAAATGAAAAATTAAACCGGGTTGTATTGATAAAGCTTCAATCAAAAATGGTTCCCTCAATATATGGCAAAAAAAATCTATAAGCAAGGTTTTTAGACCATCTTTATCCGTGCGTATTAATCTGTAATCTTTGAAACCCTATTTAAAACTACAATGTGATGAACTAAAAAATTAATGAACATAATATTATAAATAAGCAAAATGATGAAATGAATAAATAAGATGAAGCCAAAAAGTCAGTCTTGAGCATTTTTAAATCCGCAGGTTTTTCGTTTCGGTAACACTGATAATAATTTAATTATGTTGTTATATACTAACACAGATTTCAACAATATTCTTCAATAATGAGAATGATTAGCTGAACTCTGAAATTTTCAAAATCATTGAATATACTTATCATTAACTTTGTACCTGATTTCAAACCCCTTCTATTTTTGATAACTCTTTTTTAAAACAGGGCAACGCAAGGCAGGGTATTTTTCCCAATATTTAATTAATAATTTATACTCTCAAATAATTGCTTACATTATTCACGTGACAAAATATCAATCGACAGAAAGTTAAATATTTAATTTCTTACAAATATAAAATAGATTATCTCACTATATCACAAAAAGCTTATTTTAATGTTATTAAATGTAAATTGTAATTTTTAAAATTTAATTTTAATGGTATGTAGTTGTTTTTATGAACACCAATAATTACAAAACCATATAGTTTTTATTGGACATGAAAGTATAATCTTTGTATTTTTTATCATTATTATAATATCAGTTTTTTTTTTAATTAATTCAAATATAAGAAAATTATTTTTTGGAGTAGGTCATTTTATTTAATAACAACAAAATCAAAAGTCCATATATTATAAAACAATATTTTGGACTTTAAGTCATTTTTTATACGATTTTTGGTGGCAAACGTTGTTGAATAACCAATAAATGGAATATAATTTTTATCTTTCATTTCAAAATGTTTTTGTTCTGTTTTAAACGGAGAACTGGCTTGTATATTATGATACAAGTTAAGTTTGAAAAAATACTACCAACATAGAAAACTCTAAGATAAATTCTCCTTGTAATATATTTGTATTGTTTTCCGGTAGAGTTCACACAACTTGAGTTTGCGAATAAAAGGAGCAGTAAACAAATTTTATTTTCAATTATAGTCGCGCGTCAAATTCATCTATTTGTTTTACACCATGTAGTTTGGCAAGCATTCGCCTGGAAAAAGCGACCATATTTTCTGGGAAACAGGAATAGACAGTGTCGTCGAGGTCTTTTTAATGTTTGATTTACGGAGGAAATTTTGATTTTTAAGATTTAATATACATGTTATAAATTTAAGAAAAACATAAAAAAACGTCATATACTGGAATTTTCTATAATTATTTATAATTTTGCTATTGTTTTATCATTGATTTTCGTTAAATTCAACATTAATTATCAGTTTTTTGCTTAATTAAGTTATATTTTTTAAGATAATATTTGAATATAAGGAGATGATAAAGCCAAAGTTATCATATTTTAATGGTTATATTTTTCCATTTTAATTTAATTTAATCATTCATTTTTTGATATAAAAACAATGATTTTGGTTCATTTTTTACAAGACGAATAGCTAAGATTGTAGCATTTTTTTTAAATTCGGTAATAAAAAAAACTTTTGAAAAAAAATGAAAATCCTATCTACAAAATTATGTAATAGGTTACAGTGAGATTCATTTCAAATACTATGATCATTTCTATTAAATAGTTATATCGCACTTTGAACATGTTAAAGACCTGTGATTCTCATATATAGTTATACTATAGTCGCATCATATACATTAGCGGTATATGGTCTAATGTCTCGTGGCCGCACCAGTACAAATTCAGTTGAAAAATATTACATCTTTCTAGATATCAATGTCAAAAATGAAGCTTTTCGTGGTCGCATCAAAATTCTCTGTCAACCGCACATGAATAACAGTGTTGCTAAAAAAACTTGTCTATGAGATATCTATATATTTTTTTTTTATTATGCAAACATATTTTTTCACTCCACTGCGCTGAAAGGGTCTCGAATGTCACGACGACAGTTGACTTCAGCGAGACCACTCATTCGGAAAAGTGTGTTTTGGCTGCGGAACCTAACCAACCACCCCTCACTCTGCACTAGTAAAACAGTCGTTAACTTCCTTGCCATCTCTGTTATGTTAAAAACGTTTCACATATTTTATTTTAACGCTGCTAGGGTTTGAGTTTGTCAAATCACAGGGCTTAGTGCGAACTTTGCACTCTTACATTGTTGAATGCAAACAACGCAATATATTATACAACAATACAAGAAGTCCATTAACAGCTTGTAGATCTTACAAAAGAAAATGCATCTGTTGTTTTCCAAAACATTATGTTTTAAATAACTTGTCAGCGTTGGAAAAAAGCCTCTTTACCAGGTATTATAGAATATAATCTGTTTAATATTGATTTTACATTTTTATTTAGATACAAGATTAAGAATTCAAAATACTAACGTCTCGATTGTTGAGACGACTGTTTGCTGTTTTATGATACTAACACTCAAAAATATGCTAAATTTGAAAGCGTTCTTGTAACTTTATTGGTGAGACTTATTAGATTATTTATAACATCTCTTAACACAATCATATTTAAAATAATACATAAATAAAATTGTTGATACTAAAATAGACTAGACGATGTATTGTATGTATAATATATGTAAAGCTTAGCTGAAAATTAGTTTAAACATTGTTTCGATTTTGATTTAAGCCTAAAAAGCGATAAACAATCATATTTTACATAAAGCTAAATTATTTGATATCTTAACATTATGATAATACTACCTGTTCAATTTTAATATAATAAATATGATAACTTCATTTAAGCTTAAGCTTGGTCATCTTTCACTTTTAATGTGCTAACTCTCACTTCTTGATGGAAAGGCATGATATTTTAAATAATAATAAGTTCGTGATCAGTTGATAATGCTCGCGATGAGCGAAACCGGTCCTGATCAAAAAATGTATTCTGGAAATAAGTACTAAAAAATGTGTTTTTATTATTTAAAATTGGTCATCTTTCTTGGAATCTATGTGTATATATAATAATATAAATTATAATATTAAAAAAAAAGTACTATATATTTCTAAATACAACATCGTGAGCATTATCAACGGATAAAAATTAACAACAAGCTTGTTAAATAAAATAGTTAATAATTAACAGCTATATCAAATCAAAGTTAAAAGAACTAAGAAAATAGTTTACAAGCATTCATACAATATATGTACATACAAACGCAATAAATTAATTGAAAAAAAAACAGCAATCTCTTATAAATAATTTGCGAACAAAATAAATACAAATCAACAATCCAGTAATATATATATATAAATTATTGTTATTTTATTGAACCAGATTGTCAAGGAATAGTTATTTGCAACGATTCTGTGGCAACTAGTTTATGCTGATTGCATTTTAATACAAGATAAATTTGAGAAAAGTTGAAATAAAGTAGGACTTTAAAAAGTTCAGAGGCGGGCGTTCAATTAAAAGCTCACGAAACGGGTTTTACGAAAGCTCTTGCGAGGAACTTACAACATTAAGCTTATTTATTTCGACGTTGATCATAAACTCGAAAGCTTCTATCTGTCTTTTACAGTGGTTGTTACATATACTAGTGAAAAAAAATTCAACAACTTATTATGCACATGAAAATTCGCTCAAAGATAAAAATTTGAAGTTCTGTACGGTGAGTCCTGTACTTACCTCCCACGATACAATAAAAAATATTTAGTTTCAGAATAATAATGAAATACAGTTGCTTACTGTTTTAGCATCACGCCACCATAGATAAATAATACATCATGTCTTGAGATATACTATAAGAAATTTTTATTTTATTTTACAATATTTTTGACGAAATTGAAGAACAAATAATTTGCACTTCTATTATTATTATTATTTTTTTTTATATATTTAAATTTTTTAATATTTCAATATATTTAGTTAAAAGCATGTATACTCGTCATGCTAACATTAAATTCCTCTTTTTAATGTGGCTAAAAATGTGTCGCAGCTGAATACTGTTAGTCTACTATATCTGTATTCGAAAAACAGAGGAAAGGTGTCTCAATGCAAACAATTCTCACTACAATATTCTGATTGAGATTTTCTTTAATGTAGTTGTAAACCCAGCGAAAATTGTTAGTCAGCTTTGCTTAAAAAAATAATAAAAAAAACTATGAATCAATAATACTTGCGTACACATTTTTCTTTCTCATATGTCTGTATTATTAAAATATCTTAAGTGATTGTCGTATGAAATTCATCAAATTAAAGTTTATTAAACCAGCAAAATAATAAATGAAGAAATTAGCGACTCGCGAAATGTTTGATACAACTGAAGACAGAGAATTGAAAATTGCAGATCCATTTCGTAAATAAATTATTATTTTTAAACAAACTTTTGTATAAATCCAGTGTAAGTTTGGTAATCTTTAAAAATAAAAATATATAACTCATTTATTATTAACTATTATTGTCGGATAAATAAAAATATAACATTTTTTAATCATCTTGGTTGACAATATCAATAATTTTGCTAATTTCGCGAGAATTTCTGAATCAATTATACTTGGCGTTGTTATTTAAGAGTATAGGATATAAATATAATAGTATAACAGTTTATAGAGCAGTGTTTCGTAACCTTTTCTCAAACGCACGTCCTAAAATTTCGCAGCACAACTCAATAAACACTAAAAAAGTTTTTTTTAATACATTATTTTTTTTTAATCAAAACTTAACTAACGTAACTAAAAATAATAATTTTGTTGATTGAAACAAATTCAAATCATTTTAGACATAAAAGAGCCATATTTGAAATAATATAAAATAATCATATTTTTAGATACATTTATTCGCCTTACGCGCAATAATTTATACCGATGTGACAGATAAACGTAATTAACTCGGTACGATTTTAAGCCAAATACTGAAATCATACAAAATGAAAAGCACGCGTGCTACTTTCTAATGGTTTTCAAATGAGAACAACGAAAATATATTAAATATTTTTTAAGAGTAATGATCGACAATTTAAACGAGTATTTTTTTTTTGTTTAGATAATTTTAAGAAAAAAATTGGTTGTCTGTAAAGTCGGTTTACGGACGATAGTTTAACGTGACAACGTCATAAGAAAACATTGATGAAATGATTGCATACTTTTATGAATAAAATGGAATCATTTTTATTGAATTATCATTATTTTATATGGATACGAAGAAGGAGTGAAATGAAATCTACAATTTTTTATTGATATATTTTATTCGCACGCGACAAACGGGACAATGAGTCATGTTTTTTCGTGCGTGCAGCAGGCGTTCATTGATTTATAAGACGTTGTCACGTCAAAAAGGAATTGTCATTGAATTTTTCGATGTTCTAATTACTCTAAAAGTTTATTGAATGTACAGGTAGTCCTCGACCAAAAATAGCACTTATTTAAAAATTGCAATTAGCAGCAATATACAGGGAAAAAAACAACAAAAATCTCAACTAAATCTGGATATGTTTCTTAAAAAGACTACTACTGCTTTTTCTTCCACTACTGATGATGAACCAATGGGTTGTACTTATATAAGTACAGATGACGAAAGACTTTAAATATTAATGAAGTAAATATTTTATTTTGTATTAATAAATAAGTATAAATGTAACAATAAAAAAACATAAATAAATACACATGTTTTATTTTAATATATAAGTACATACATACTTTGTATGAAATTCGACTTACTACGAAAGTCCAGGAACGTATTTTGGTCGTAAGTCGAGGATAACCTGTATTTTTATTAAAGCTTGCATTTTAATCACTTGATCTTCAGAATTTTCGAAAACTCCTTTCTGTAGATTTCTCGGTTACAGTCCCTAGTTATAATTCTGAGTCACAATAATGTGTCTTCGCAGTAAATCGTTTCAAATTATTTTATTATACTGTTTGCATTCTATGACCTCATCTCTATGCATCGACCCCGGTCGTTTTTTTACCGCCTAAGAGAGATCTTATAATGAAAATGCGAAAGCGTTTGCCAAAATTCAACTGTCAACGAGACATTCCGCCGTCGGGAGAGCGCTATCCCGAGTGATATACGACACGGGACGCAAGTGGGAAAGCGAGAAGTGAAAAGTAGGTCCACGGTTCGCATTGATGGTGGCGCTCGGGAGAGAATGATGCGCCTACCCTGCTTTTGAAGGTGTGAGAAGGGAGGCTCAAAAAAGGGTGGATTAAGCTCGCGCTTTCATTCACAAGGTCGCTTCGTAGGGTATCTCATTCGATATTCATTAGCAGCTATTTATTTTTTAAGTTTTACGGACTAAGCTTTGAATACAAATTAACCGTTGATGAATTCGTTATTACTTTTGATTTTTTAACCGTATGTGTACTGAATTCAAATATACCCGGCATAAAGCTGAGTTGTCAACATTATATTGCCTTGTTGCGTAATCTATAAGGTTCGTATCTCACTTCAGGCACCATCATTAATAGACAGAAGCCTTTACATCCGCGAGGAATAGATACACTCTTACGCAAACAATCTTTCAAAAAAAGGTGATACGAATAAAAAATATGCTGTAAAATTAACGAATTGTTGAAATATTCCATGAGAAAATAAGCATGAACATTCCTGTCCTATGTCCATGAGTCCTAAGTTAAGAGGAAACATAACAAGATACTGTATACTGGGATACGATTTTTGAAAATGCAAAATACTAGTATTACTGTATTAAAAACGCAGCAAAGTTACAACGCTATCGACCTATTGGATTTCTTATAAATGTAAAAGGTCTGTTAGCTCCAAATTTTATTTTATTTCTTTCTATTTTTAATAATAAAAACAAATTTTTCAGTACTTATTTCCACAATATATTTTTTGATCAGGACCGGTTTCGCTCATCGCGAGCATTATCAACTGATGAATACAATTTACAAACAAGTCTATTTATACAAAAAATATTGAGTTAAAGGTAGCAAGTACACAAAACCATTGGTTCAAGAACTAAGAAACAATTTACAGGTTATCATAATACTAGTAAAGTACTAAAAAATGTGTTTTTATTATTTAAAATATCATGCCTTTCCATCAAGAAATGACAGTTAACACCTTAAAAGTGATTTATTTCTTTCATTAAGTCTCAGGTTGTTCAATACCTTACTCAAACTAAACTTGTTCGTTTTTTCATCCCTTCAATTATTTAGTAGTGACATATTCACCCGGAATTACAATTCTTGGAATGATATATGTTTTTTTTATACAAAAAACACTAAACACATAATTGTAATTATAACCGAGGGACAGCGGTGCGTTACAAAATATTTGAAAAGGCTAATAAAATAAAGCAACGCAAAATACAATCCAATTCCGAAAAATAAGCCGTAGGACAGGCAAAAACAAAAGTCGCAAGTCGCATATTTTTAAATTCCATGTAAAACATTGGAGAGGCTGTCTCAAATATTTGCTCGTGTCAGACTGAGGTGTCACAACTTTTCCCGGCCGGTGTCCCCATATTTCACAATTTATATTTTTAAGCAACATTATTTTCGCCACTGTAATTAAAAGTTATTACAACCTGCGGAAACGCGGGCCATAATGACGTTTCAATTTGTTTTCTGTGCCCTAGAACAACATTTGTTTTCGTTATTTTCTCTTGTATTCCTTGAGGACTTTGTAAAAATGTTATACTTTTACAACGCATCTGTAGCTTAGAAGTATAGAAATGCTTCGTAGTCGTAGTAGAGTATTTTTGGCTCATTTTTTTTTTTAATAAAAAAAATGTTTATTGTAATACTCACATCCTCGCACAAAAGTTAGACTTAATGTTGCTGCACGCAGTTATAGATTTTAACAACTATTTTTTTTCGCTCATAAATTTCTAATAAAATATTTCAACCGGAGCTGTATTTGCCGGAAACATTTTTTAAACTGTCTCATTTCTTGGTAGGCGCAGTATATTTCGATATTAAAACACAAATTTTAGTATTATTTCCGAAATTTTATTTTAATAAGAAGCGAAATGAGCGAAACCGAACCTGACCTCAACAATTATTTATGATCAAAGTAACCCAACCTTTTCTTTAAAAAAAGTCAAAGGTAGCCATAAAATAATAAATTGTTATCATGAGAATCGAATGACCGGAAGTAAATGTGATTAACTTTAGAATCACGATGATTACAGGTATCTAAGAGCGTTGACTACTCTGCTAGGAGAACATGAAATATAAACTTTTCTGCGTAGGTTGACAATCGCAATCAAGAAGAAAATTTTGGAAATACGTTGTAAGCCAACAAATTCCAATTTTAGAAAGACAAAAATACATTAACCACGCTAATAAGTTAGTTTCAAATGTTGGCTTTGTTTTAATTGTGATTGAAACATTTTACAAGAAACGTCTAATTTGGAATCGCTATAGTATTGTTTTCCTGTTTTCGTCAAATCTACCCACTTAATTCATAAAACAAACACCGTTATAAAACTCGAGTAAATTTTTCACTTGGATAAAAAGTTTGCCCACACAATTGCTCGGTTATCAGCCTTACCGTGCTACCGAAATCTTTTAAACTTGTACATAATTTGTAAATATGTCCGAGTTATACTGTTGTTACCAGTCAAATAAAATGAACAGAGCTTAATGCATTTTTATTGCTTTGAGATATCGTACGGGACTTATCCAGTTAAACCGCTTAACAGCGCATCTGTTCCGTTTTAAGCTTTATGTATCCATTAAAAATCTATATCTGGAGATACAATGTTGAACCTGGTCTAAAGAGTTGATAATATTGTATTTTTGTTCATGAATACATGGTTAAAATTTTGGCTTACGATCGCAATTATGTTTGTATTCTTAGCATGCTTTACTTGGTACATTTTCTTCCATGAATGAAACCGGTATTGAACATAATATTATTTGATTTAAGTATTCAATATCTTATCAAATATGTATTTTTATAATCAAAACACAATATAAAAACTATTACCACAATTTTATACATGTATCATCGGGAACGGTTTCGGTCATAGCCACTACTTTGTTCAACTGGAACAAAAGAAATCAAAAACAAGAATGTTTATGGAAAAAAATGAATTAAAAATCATAAATATACAAAATCAATGGCTTGAGATCTCAAATAATTAACAGGTTATCATACTTTTAAGGTGTTAACTCTCACTTCATGATGGAAAGGAATGATATTTAATATTATAAAAAAACATTTTTTTGTGCTTATTTTCCACAACATGTTTTATGGTCAGGACCTATTTCACTATTCTATTCGAGTAGATAATGCTCGCAATGAGCGAAACTGGTATTGATAAATAAGTACTAAGAAATTTGTTTTTATTAATTAAAAGGTTATTATACAATATATATTTAAACGAATTAAAATAGTTT
The DNA here is from genome assembly GCA_028555115.1 of Himalopsyche japonica. Taxonomy (NCBI): domain Eukaryota; kingdom Metazoa; phylum Arthropoda; class Insecta; order Trichoptera; family Rhyacophilidae; genus Himalopsyche; species Himalopsyche japonica. Next base: position 648,796 of record JAHFWJ010000715.1, read on the forward strand.
ATAAATAAAATGTTAAGACCCTCTTAGTAATAATTTGTAATCAAAAGAAAGTCTTAATTATTGTTGTTTAAAATGCCTAGGCAGTTTAAATAATTGCAATTTTTTAATAATAAAATGAAACGTATTTCCACGAAAAAGTGATGGGCAATATATTAAAATTGAGATGCGTATTATGCATTTGCGTCACTCCAAGTGCGATTCGGAAGACCTTTGTTTCGGATAGCCAAAAAGCATCACCTGAGTAAATGCAAGTTTTTTTTATATTATGTTATGTATGTATTTATTTTCATTTTAAAGTATATCATATTTAACATATATATAATTTATTATTTTCGTCGTAGATGTTTCAATGAAATCATTTCATGAGTTATTTATTCTACAATACCCATTTTTGAGTTACTGTAAAAATTATATGTAAAATATACTTGTTCTTGAAACATCTTTGAAATCTGCAATTATTTAATCAAAATGTATAATGCACGTGATGAACAAAACCCTGTCCTGATTTTATTGATATAAATCTTTGAAAATAGTACAAAATATTTTATTTTGTTCTCTCCTAACTATACGCCTATCCGTGTGGCGCGGTAAATGATTTAATGCGGTCATGAGTAATCAATTTTCAAGAGCGTCCAAATATAATTTGATCGTGGCAGTGGTTTTTGTTATTAAGAAGTCACTTCTAATTTAAGCAAAGCAGAGTTCTGTGAAATCTATTTGCAAGTTTGCTCAGAGAAAGATCAAATTTCCCATTCTTGTGGTATGATGCCTGCAGCATTCGACTGACTCTTGGATAAGTATGTAAATATTATACGCGCTAAAACAACTTCTGATAAGATAGGACAGGCGTTGGATAAACTTTGCCTCGGTAAAGAGATTAATAGGTGTAGTTTGTTGCAATTCTAGGTTTTGTTCGTGAAATTGTTATTTCATTTAAATGTTATTTATTTATAATAAAACGGTTTTGATTGTCATTTAGGGCAACGAAGAGAAAATTGTTTGCGGTTAGTAGCGTGTTATCCGGCTTGATCAAGAAGCGCTTTCACAAACGGTTTAAGCTTTTGTGCACTTTAAAACGAGAAATAGTGAGCCTTTAAAAACACATGCGGACGTGACTCTGTGTAAAGCCCGCCAATGACGTATGACTGCAGTGTAGAAGTAAGTGAAGTGGGTGATTATTCAACGAACAATGTTTTCTAAGACTATGTTCACTTTCCAAATTGTTCCTTAACCGATCATTATTATATTGTATTACAAATAGAATAAGTGGATAAGAAAGATCGTTTTAGTTCGTTATCCGAATATGTGTTCGTTGTCCGAACACAAAAATCTTTCGTGATAGTTTATTTTAAATAATAAAAACACATTTTTAGTACTAATTTCCACAATATATTTTTTGATCAGGACCGGTTTCCCGGCGAAAATAAAATTAAATATTTAAAATATCATGCCTTTCCATCAAGACGTGACAGTTAACACCTTAAAAATGATTTTGTGATAGTGTTTGCTCTACCATTTTGTTCGTTATCCGAAATGTTCGTTTACTGATCAACCACTGTCTAAGGTTGAAATAATTGTTGCGTCAATGCCACCTAATAAAAAATAAAAAGCATCTATCATTTATTTTAAAACTAAATTCTATTCGGAATTTGAAAATGTTTCGGTTGACACATGTATTGACTGTCATCTGTTTCCACGAAACATTCGATTTTTAACTCGTATAGTGGCACCAAAAATGACCTCTACCGATCTTTTCTATAAATTAATTGATTTCATAGCAAGCACTCTACGCAGACAGTCGTAAATACCGTTTTTTTTGTTCGTTTAAAATGCTTCCCTATAAAATACAAATACTTTTTTATCACAAATCAATGAAATCAGAAACAGAGTTCATATAAAAACATGAAAAGTATTTTTCAAATACAACTCCCACAGTAATCGTATCTTATCTGATAGTAAAAAGATAAAAATTTACTCCTTCATCAAAAAATAATTCGAAATCAGTTAATTTTAATACTCGTTAAAATTGAAACTGTCCCAAAGCTTCTGCGTGTCATAAAAAAGCAATATTTTTAAGTATCGACGGGGAGCTTTTGATCTGATACGCGCAGTGCAGACGTTTCAGGCTAATAAAAAAGCTCGGTATACCTTTTATGAGAGGCAATTAATCCCTTTAACAGAAAGCAGTTAATAAAAAAATATATACACTTCGATGGAAATGAAAAAAGGAATATGAAATACCTGAATGAGTGATAATTATAGAGTGTGCAACAAATTTTACTTTGAACCTTATAAAGTTCATTATTGTTGAGATCCGAATGATTTTGTATTAAAGTGTTTATTGCAACAAATAACCTATTAATTAAAACAACTCTAAGAAAAACTTATAATAAAAATATATTCCACTTTAATTCAGTCGAATCTAATATATAATACAGAATCAATAACCAACCGATTGATTATTAACATAATATCAACAATAAATATTAAATAAGTGAATTTACAGTTTCGATAAAACCACTGTAAAACGGTAAAAAATTAGTATGTAACTTTTTTATCACACTGCCTGAAGAATTTTCTTAGTTTTTGAAATATTTTTTTTAATAATAATTTCCGGTTTCACATTCTTGAATTTAATTAAATTAATTATAATATACGTTTACCAAATATCTGTTCATACAATTTTAAAATAAATTACGTAAAATGGTTTTTAATGTACTAATTTTTAATTAAAATTCAAATAAATCGTTTATCACCTTTGCCGTTACTTTATACTGGACATATATTCACGTAATTAGTATATTATAATTATAATAAACTAAGAAAAATGCTAGTTATTTTTAAAGACAGATAATAACTAATAATTTATTTTCGTATGAATTCGAATTACACATTATCGATTTCATATTAATTTAAAACGGGCGTTGCAATGTGGAAATGATCATAATTTAAGAGATTATCGCGTAGAAAACTTGCGTACGAAAATACCGTACAAATTTGTGAAATAAATCTTCATTAGACTGTGTCGAAATTAGCTCCCAGGCGTTGCGGGTATTATTATTGTACAGATAAAATCAAATTTCTAAGCCCAACACTTTATAGGAATGAGCGTTTCTTCAACTTTGAGAGATAATTAAAATTTTATTGCGATTCTCAAACTCCCAACTGTGCTGATAATAATAATTAATTCATATTTATTATTTCATTAAAAGTCAATTATAAAGCTCGGCTCAAACATCACTGACGAACGTGAACATGCGCGAACATTGACCAATATCAATAATCGTTTCTTTCGGTGTTCTTCTAAAAGTGATTATTAATAATCACTTATTATTTACTAATAATATAAAATATCTATTATTTTATGACGGAATCTAAAATAATCAAATAACTTGTATTGTGGTAAGCCTCAGAATAACGTTGAATTTGCTTATAAATTTTGATTAAATCAATCTGCATGTGATGGGGTACATACAAAATGTTAACTTTTACGTGCAGCCGTTTCCTTGAATCCACAATTTTTCGTAACCGTGAGTTAACTCATTAACAAAACAATGAAAGTTTGAATAAATAATTTATTAAAATGAAAGCTATTGAATGTAACTTTATTCAAATAAAGATAAAATTATATGTGATTTTTTGTTGTGAAGGGTTCCCCACCAATGTGCTAGATAACAAATTAACAAAAAAAAATATTGTAAGCCGTAGGCAAAAATCTAGTGATATTCTATTAAACTTAAAATGTATTAGTTGTGGATTTACGCAAAATTGTTGACATATTTAAGTTATTGTTTTGAAAATCTTATATTGAATATAATAGAATAAGTTTTTGAGTTTTGCCAGACGATATATTTTCACAAGAGAACAATTTAAGCAAATATAGTACCAACTTGCTTTTATTTGCGATGGTTGTGGGTAGTTGTAGCAAGTTCTATGTTTATTTGTATTTAAATAATAAAATATATATCTCGAAATTCAATTTATATGTTAATAATAAATGAGAAGCCAAAATAGCTTTGTCAATGATAATTAAAGTTATACTTACGTACGTTGTTTTATTATATAATCTTTTTTTGTTTTTAATTTGAAATGTTAAATTTTAATGCCATTTCGTAGATTTCACAGATGTCACTCATTATCAATTCTTGTAGGGTATAACAATTGTTATTAGAAAGACACGCCATTTACTAAACCACTATTTACCAAACATTTTTTTTTTATTTCAGTCATCGAAGGACTTATGCTTAAAAGTTCACAAAGACGATTGCCGTTTAGAGTAAAAGCGAGATAATAAAATTAACTCCGCAGTAATGATTACAATTTCCAGATGGTCCTCATTTTTAACATTGTAGCCATGATAGTATGATTAAAACAACGTTTGGACAAATCATACTTGTTTCATTGATTTAATTCTATAAACTAGTCTAATAGGCGAATAAATTTGTTAGAATATCTGTAGAGAATCTATAACACATAGAAGCGTTTTTTATTCAAAGTTTTGTTTCGTATTTAACGTAAAATTTACAAAAACTTTTATTATTCATATTTTACATGACTGTAAATTTGACAAAAAATAATAATTAATTTTGATGTGTTAACTGTCTCGTCTTGGTGTAAATGAATTATATAATATTTAAATAAATTAAACTCATTTTTGTATTCTTTTATTAAGTTCATAATACCATCATCAGCATCGGTTTTTAATGTGGCGCGTATCTATATTCTCGTCTTACTGTAGTTATTGGATCAGTCAAGCTTGTATTAAAGTACATATTAATAATATTCGTGCCAAGGCGTCTCGAAAATATTTGACTAATATGGAATCTGAAATAAATCGGCTGGCCCTAATTAAGGCGAGAATTGTTGAAGGCTTCCATTTCGTATAATTCATACATTTATCTGAAGGTGACCATGCCTTTTAAAGAATGCGGGATTCATAAACACTGATTTTATCGATTCCACTCCATAAATACGACGACATCCGCAGCATGTTGCTAAATAATTTAAGTTGTATAAAGAAATAACTTGTTCAATATTGAAATTAAATAAATGAAAACATATCGATTTAAATTAAATGAACAATTAAAAAAAACATCGAAAATACTTTGATATAATAAAAAAAGGATATTTTGGCAACCTTTGAGTAAATATTTTATCGGTGCATTATTGATAATAATTTTTTGACCTAATTCTCAAAAAAAATAATGTTTATGTTAAAATCCCTCCCCATATCCAGTAAAAAATATAGCCGCTACCTACTTTTCATTATATATATTCAGAATTAATTCTAATTAGATTCAATGCCATGCTTTATTTATATTTCCACTATTGAAAAATTTTATCAGATGAAGGAATACCGTCCTGATCTAAAAAATATTAAATTTAAATTATTAAAATTATACTTGCGATACAGTTAGTTAGGTGACGTTTATCAAAGAAATCAAACACTTAGCAAGACACCAAGTTGAATGATCATTTTTTTTTGTTTGATTAATGTTTAAATTTTAATTTATTGACTCTTCAATCCATTAAATATTTAAATCATATAAGTACACATCTTTACGTTAATTCGTCATATTTTCAAATTCTTGGTCAGTATTATTAATTCTTAACATTTACTAACGGCAGACAAATTCCGCTCTCCGTAAAGATAAGTGCGGCTACCATTGTAAATTAAATATCCGTTTAACTACATATGGCTGTAAATCCTTTAAATCCACAATGAAGTAAGTCATGTCGAAATTTCGTTTAAATTTGACCGATCAATATTTCACAGAATTGCTGAGAATAACTTTAACAAACTTTATGCCAAATTTGACAAGAGATCTTCGTTAAATGTGGTTTTTTTTTTCTCTTTATTAATTTTGTTATATGACACGTATTATATTAAAAAAAACATTAAAAGTTACTTTATAAGTATGACGAGGTCTGTACTGGACACATACATGTCCAATACATAGTTGAATATACATTAATTATTTATATAAACGACTAACTTTATTTACCAAGTATTGCAATATAAAAAAAGAACCGAATTTGTTGTGACATTCGATTAAGTTTATTATTATATTTTTTAACACGTTGTAAGCGTCGAAACAAAAACACATTTAGAAGAAACGATACAAAGCTCATAATATATTAAATTATGGCAGTATCTAAAACATCCGTACTTAGCTAGATGTTGATGCGTGCCTAAAGGCAATATTGATTGCCATTTAGCACCTATTCAAATCAAAATTTCTGACAGTCATGTTATTACCATGATATATAATACAAGTTGAATTATTTTGCTTTTGAGATTTATATGAACGGAAGAGTCTTATGATAATATATTTTTATAATATGTACAACAGAAACACACGTGGAATATAAAATAATAAATTATGGTCAGGTTTATATTTAGTGTGTTGTACTAAGTTTGTACATTCTTGAACGATGTTAACTGCTGTTTTAAAAAGCAATGTGTTTCATGTATATTTTGTAAATACAATGTATGAGAAGTTTAAAAATACTCCTTAATATTTTTAATCAAATCAAGTCTTACACAAGACTATATTACACCCTAAAAATATAAACTTGTTATTTTTTTCTATTTGTCAGTGGCGTCGTGTGGTGGTCAATATCGTTATCTTTCGTGCCGTTTTTATCACTCGGTTTATTGATTGATTCTGGTAGAAGTTATAAGTGTTAATAAAAAAATAAATACACCATCGTAAAAATTATCTATCTACGCCTTTTAAAAATAGTAGGGCGGTTAACTTTGTAGTTTTATTAATGAAAAAGTTAAATATAAAATAACCGAGTTACACGTTATAACAACTAAATAAGCATTTTTTCACTTTCAATTGTCACAATATAATCTGAAAGTGCTAATGGAATTTCAATAATTTTAAGTTTAAATTATTAAAGCCGTGTTTTATTACTCACGACCCATTGTAATGCGTTCATGGCAAAAGAATACCCGAAGATGCCGAAAAGTGAAACCATGATCATAAGGTACGAAACATGTGGCATTTTTTTACTTTTCATAGTCTAAAATATTAACTGAGAGTGCTTGAAGGAGTTTCAAATTTTTTTAATTTAAAATAGTGAAACTGTGTTTTATCACTCATGACCCGTTGTCATGCATTCGTGGCAATAAAATGCATGAAGAAGCCAAAAATAGAAACCCTGATCATAAAGTAAAACACATGTGGCATTTTTTACTTTCAATAACTTAAATAATATAAAGTTAAAATTATTAAACTGTGTTTTATCACTAACGACCCGTTGTAATGCAATCAAGGCAAAAGAATGCATGAAGAAGACGAAAAGCGAAACCCTGGTCATAAGATATAAAACGTGTGGAATTTCAACATGTGAAGTTTCAACAATTCAAATTAGTACGGTAAAAAAATAGCAATGTATTTTAGTTCTACAAAATTTGTCAGATATATAGTTGATAGCTATTTCGGCACACGCCTTCATCAGAGATATTAGCCGAAATAGCTATCAACTATATATCTGACAAATTTTGTAGTACTTAAATACATTGTTATTTTTTCACCGTGATATAATAGAATTCTACCAAATAAATGCCAAATCAATCAATAAACTCAAATCACATAAATGTGGATTTTTTATATTGATAGTGAATCCTGGTGCACCGGAAATGATATCAAGACAATCCCGGCATTAAATAACTTACTAAACCATAGGTTCCCCACCTTTTCCGGGTGGCGACCCCTTTTCATAAAATCCATGTGATCCGCGACCCCCCATACATCCAAAAGCATATAAAAAAAAAATAGTTGACCGTATAAGTTGGCGACCCCAGGTTGGGAACCTTTGTACTAAACGATCTAAATCCTCGGCTTGGAAGCACTAGTGTAAATTCATACAAACTATTATATGCAGGGACGGAAAGTTTTCTATTGGCCGTTGAAACTTAATAGAGTGTCCGAATTTAGGTATGCCTATTTCGGGACACTCGGTACATGTATCAAAAAGCCGGATTATGTACGGCATTTCTATAAAACATTCTAGCCGTATTCAAAACAGAACCATCACTTACAGAATGAATATTTTACAGCGAGGCGAAACTTTTCACCGGCAACGAAACGAAACACGGACGCGCAACTTATAGTTGTAGCCCGTAGGCGGAGATCATCCAATAAATGTATGAATTCGTAATGAAATGATATTTCTTTTGTGGCCCATGTCGTATTATACTAGCAATAAAATACGGTGTTAAAAATATACACGAAAAAATTATATTGAACACACGCCGATACCAAATTTGTGATTTATTAAACCGCCTTGAAAGTGATGCAACTGAATTGCAGTTTGAATTCAATGGGAAAGCAATATAAGAGTCTAAAAGCAAGAACTGATACGTCAACGTTAACAAATATACTGCAAAGTACTTTTAAGGATATTAAAACACCGAATATTCCTGAATAAATATACTAAAATAGTTCTTGACATATTTGGACATAAATTAGCTTGTTTACAAAAGATTAGCCATTAGATTTTCCTGTATCATACACCTCAACAGTTGAGACGATAGCATCATTGAGTTAAGCTGTTAACAATATTTTGTGATTAACATAGTAGATATTTAATACATGTTACTGTATTTCCGATTGAAAACAACATTTTTTTTTTTTTTAAATAAATATATACTTTGGCAAAATAATTATTTACTCGTGTATTTTCACCACATTTCGACATACAGGCGGATTTTACGTACGTACAGGGTACGCGTTTTAGGCATGCAAACCCAAAGACCTCAAAAACAGCATAATAAGTTATACAGTCGAGTCGATACAGAGATCGAGACTACACTATATATATACTAGGTTATAGAGTACTAAACACATACACAAAGTTTGGTGTTTTCATTTATTTTGTGAAGACACTCGCGGTAGTTAATTCACCGACTGATAGCTGAGACGGCTGATTTAATTTTAATTTTACATACAAAAAAAAATAGACAGCTTTTTAGTACATACTATTTCCACAATACATTTTATGATCAGGACATGTTTCGCTCATCACAAACACTATTATTTAAAATTAACTAAAATTTAACTAAAAAGAACTAACTTTTGCTTGAAATATAGACTGATTTTTCTTGATTATGTCTACAATTGTAGTACATTCTATCAGTTCTGAATTACGTTTTGAAATATTTAGGGTTGAAATACTATATTTATATACTAATATTTATACATCACTTCAGTATATAAATACTTAAATAAAATTAATTATAAAATATCATTACCTAAGTAATTCTTATCAATTTATAAATAAACGTTTTTTAAATGTTCAATATCATTATTTAATGAATATGGATATATTATTACGGTATTGAAATCTCTAAAAACATAAAAACTCCCTGTTTATATGATTGTCGACTGCTGAAAAGTATAAGAACATCGCTTTCATAAAATTTTATAGTTGAAGCAGTATGTATTATATACGAAAATGTGTCACGTTCATTACTAACAGTTTGAAGAAGAATATTTTACAGTATAAAAACAAGTATCATTAATTGAAACATTATACGTCTTTCTGGTGAAATAAACATATTTTAAATGAACTAAAACCATAAGACAGGATTTCAACATCTTTATTAGAAAACATTAGGTGTCCACTGAGTGTCAGAGTGATTTAAATGTATCTAGATTTATATGTACTTTGTCATCGCCCACTAGAGATTTTCATTGCTTACTTCAATGAAAGAAGGAAGAGTTACTTTACGTATCATACAATGTATTAAAAGTGCCTATTAAACAAGTCATTGAATATGTATTAAGAGTATTTGGAAGCAATTTATATTTCGTGAGAAGTTAAGAAAAATTGCAATAAACACATTTAATAACATTAGATATTTATTTATAATTTCTATTTATATTTGTATGATCAGGTAATAATGCTCACGACAAGCGGAATCGGTTCTGATCATAAAATATATTGAGAAAATATAATTGTATTAAAAAATGTCTCTTAACTGTCAATTTTTATTCTATTCAGACTGATTCATTTGTTAAATTTTAAATATTGTATTTATTTTCAAGAAAATCAAATATTGAGTGCGGTTTTAATGGGTTTAAGTGTAACTGTAAGCAACTGTTATCAATATTTTTTATAAATCAAATTTTACAACTACATACTCTGATAAATTGCTTTCCCTGTTGAATACCGAGTGTATATTTCATCAGTACAAGATGTTCTTCACCGTGGAAAACCGACCCAAGCTCATTAACAATTCATAAATATAAATATACATTTATGTATATATTATATAAAATATTAAATTGAAGAAATGTTGAGAGCGCGCTTAACTAGTCAGCTGTTCTTTCCAAGAAACACCTCACTCTCCGAGAAATTTACGAAGTACGACCACTATCACAAACTTAGCCCGTTTCTTACAGAGCTATTCCAACATCTAATATTTTTAAAAATAGTCCATTATTGTTGGTGTTAACCACATTCACAAAGATTATCAAGAAGAAAAATAAGCTTTTGCGAAAAAGTTTTGACACTTTGCTCACTTATATTTTTAATTGTCAACCATCAACGCACTGCAATCAGTCGTCTCAACTGCTAAAAACTTAGCAAAGTGTTAATAATAAAAAAATGACATCTATAATACTTTCTATGATAATGAAAATAAAATAATTTATATTAATTTTAATGTAATATATTTAAGAAACCTGATGTTAACGGATTTGACAAAATAAATTTAATGTGTACATCGACCACTATAGGTGACCATAACTATGTTCAATTAACTAACCCGAAGATCGTATAAAAATAAAAATGGTGTTACTTATTTGTTTCACAAACTGCAGCAGTTATTTCAAGATTCATTCAAATGCAGTCTATTTTCTCATGCATTTTGACTCAGAGAAGACATGTGTGAATCACTATAAATGTCTTTTTTAATTATATTTATGGCAATAAAGTAAGCTACATAGTTTATGTACTATATAATCCTGTGAAAATTATTGAAAGTTAAAAATATATTATAAACACGTCAGGCGAAAGCACCGCTAGGCAATAGCGGTAGATTTGAATATTTCGATACAATGTAAAATATATTACAATTTTATTATTTATTATATCGACTGAAGGTGCTTGATGGAATTTCAATATCAAATTTAAACTTTCCAAACTTTATACGATTCCACATGTTTCGTCAGTTCTGTTATATCCGTGTGATGAATGCATGAAGATTCCGAAAGGTGAAACCAGCGTCGTCAATGACAAAATATGTAGAATCGTACAAAGCTTCAACAATTCAAATTTATTTCATACAAGAGATTTCTGATTATTGAGAACTTATGAAAAATTTAAAGTTATCGCAAAAGTTTACAGCATCCCATGGAGAGCGATTGGTAGTCAAATCATAAGTTTTTTCATGAAAAAGTTTTATAATTAATATTTAATTAACAGTATAATCTGTTACGTGTTCATCCGGGATTGTCATCCCTATTTCTGATAATTTTTGAATGCAAACAGTTCAATTTTAAGGTGTTAACAGTGACGTCTTGATGAAAAGGTATGATATTTTAAATTAAAAAAAAATGATAATTCTCGCGATGAGCGAAACCGGTCCTGTACTAAAAATGTGTTTTTATTATGCAAACTGAATGCCAGCATATTCCGAAAGGCTATACACAGGGCATCAATGAAAAAAAAGGAAATTTTACACAGTTTCAATAATTCAAATTTTAAAATGAAATTCAATAAAGCACCCTTATTCGATATCGTAAAATTAGTCATAAAAATGTTTAATATTATATTTTAGAATATTTATATATCGTTTGTATGTCATTGAATATCAAGAAGTGTCCTATTTTGTGTTTAAACAAATATATTACATTCAACGTGTCACTAACTGCTTCCGAAATCACATAGCCACATTACATAACTAAACGCTTCGACCATTAAGATACGAATTTCAAAGATTGACGCATATGTTCAATATTTTTATCTCCATTTTGTATGAAGCGAGCGCTTTGGTAAACATATTTAAAATTCCTCTAATCTTATCGAATACGACTCTGGTGTACTCATTTGAATTTGGAATATCATGAACATTCTGCAGGTCCGATCAAAAATACATGATGTTTGGTGATGTATTTTGTCTCGTTTTTGTCTACGTGAAATGAAAGAGATGGTTGTAATTCCAACACACTTGCAATAACTCGTAAGTTTATACTTCATAAATCATAACTTCAATCTTAAGTTTTTTTTATATATAAGAAAAATACAAAAAAATAGCATTTCTTATATTCAATTTTCAAATCGAATACATAACGTGTAAAGTAAGTGTAACTTATAAAGTGTTAAATCTTACTTCAAAGCGTCAAGGCACTACATTTAAATATATATATAATATATACAATGTTCAGTACCATTTCCACAATTGTATATTACTTAACACATTGGTTGGCAATAGATTTTACGTAAAATAGTGATAACAATGATAATATGTTTCTATGTCTGATGGGATATGTCAGAATGCATTGCTTATTTTTTAAATTTTGATAATTATTTTTTCTACTTGAATAATTGGTTTTTTATGTGCCGGTCAAAGGTGACCCCCGTGTTAATAATTAAAGGTTTCGTTTTGATAGTGATATAGAAAAAAAAGAATAATTTACAATTATAATATAAGCATTTTAAATTCTAGCGTCGTTGGAAATAACTAAACCTTTTTACTAAAAAAAAAAAAAAAAGCACCAAAAAGATTATGAAATAAAGCAGCCGTGTGTTCAATCACGGCCTTCAATATATGATTCCTTTAATTTCGTACTTAAATAAAAATAAACAGATTTTAAAAAAAAATATTTTCATTAAAAAAATACCTCAAAAAAACACTCTTGATATCTTAAAATTTTAACATGGGTTATCATTTTACTCACAATTTTATTTAAGTAAAAAGAAGGATAGTCAAGCGGTTAGCGATTTATTTAATTTAATTACTTAAAATATCGTAACCAATTACTAATAGAGATGTCGATTCTATAAAAAAATTAAATAAAAATATACATCTGTTAGAACGTCAGATATCAATTAATTTTTAAAATTATCTTAATTAATCTTTAAAAATATCCGAGTGTTAACAGTTATACAACTTTTTTATGATCATATTATTTTATAGAAAATTGGTCCTGATAATATTACTCAACCTGTTTTACACAAATAAACTGAATATTATTTTAAATACTTTTTGTTGGAATACCCATTGCGTTGCCCGGCAGTGAATGTGTTAACGTGTTTTAAAATACTTTAAAGCCATTTTTTTATTACATTTTTATAAATAAAAACAGTAATTCAAATGTTTTCAAATTGAAACGCCTTAATCGACACTTGGTTAATTTCTACAATTGCCACACAAAAAAATATTATATTCAAGCAAAAAAGAAAGGTATTAAAATTATTTATTATTAATGGAATTGTTTGTTTTAATAAGCAATAATAATGTTAATTTTACATGACAAAGATTTTTTTATTTATAAGACGTTTGTATTTGTCAAATATGTAAGTAAAATTTTGGGGATAATAAGAAGATACGTGGTGTTGCTGTTATCACGCTTGTTAATAAATGTAATGCACTTGTTCAAAATCATTTAGTTCGGACAAAATGTTCGTTGTTTATATTCCAAAAAGAATGCTGTATTAAGAATATGGTCATTAGTTAAAATAGTTGGGACATTTCGTTAAATGAATTTTCTTGAACATCCATCATTGTGACTTGACTAGCATTATTAATACCGGACTTTTGAATTTCTAACTTTTATGAATAACGGATGTTTTAATATTTTGAAATAGGAATTAATACGCATACAAAATATACGGCGTCACATTTGTTTTCTGCCAACAGACGCATCTTAGAAACATGTTTTATAGTACCAATTAATAATTATGTTTAGAACTAGACTGTATATCAATCATTTTTTTCTTCTATTTTGTCACATATCTCATAAATCTTTCGCTAATAGTACAAACGCCGTAGTATCCATGATTTTTAATATGAGAGTTGTATGACAGTTGGACGATAACTTTTTTTTTTTTGTTGATTATTCTTTAATAACATCACTTTTTCATGTCAGAATCATAACTAAAATATCTACGAATTAAATCAGTGGTCACCAAACATTCGGATCTCAATCCACTGACTGCTAAAGTGCTGTTGAGACGACTGATTGTATCGCGTTGATCGATGTATCAGTGTGTCGATAGATTCAAAACGTTTAAGAACAAGCTATTTAATTGTGTATATTTATCACCAAAATTACCAAATTATTTTTTTAAATGTTTGGTGTGGAATACTCTCTACCAGCGGTCCTCGTGTGTGCTTTCTGAGGCACCCAACACATTGATTGTAAATATTGATATAGTGTTTTTCAACAGTGAATAGGCCGTCTGAAATATTATATAATGCGGCAACAGTAAAAAAAATACTTGAGATAGACAGTTCTATACAAAGCTCAGTGGGTATGGATTAAAAAAGTTCGTAAATATGATATATAATATTTGTCATGATAAATTAAAATTTAAACAACACGGTGAAATCTTCGAAGTTCTACCAAGTGAATGCCAATAAAATATAAACACTTTATTAATAACAAGCTAGTATGCTGTAATTTATTGAGTTAAGTTTTTATTTTGTTTTCCGCATATTTTTGTAATCAGTGTTTAAAATACATAAACTTATAGACAATATTATTATATTTATTTAGTTAGTTCATTGCTGGTGCATTTTCATAATAAAATTAACTTGAATTCATCAATAAATTCTATTTATGTGAACTCTCGTTCACGTGAAATGTCAACATCCGTATCAAAACTGTTTCAGTTTCAAAGTTTAAAATTCTAACCAGTGGTAAATTGAGATTGATTTACAGTGTATTGATTGAATTGGCATTTACTTGAAGGAGCCTCGTTATACCACGATGAAAAAAAAAATGTATTTTAGTTCTAAAAATTTTATTAGGTATATAGTTGATAGCTATTTCGTCGTTCTTATGAGGGCGTAGTTCGATCAGCTATTTTCTCACCCTGTTACCTGTTTGCAGGTGAATTTTACACTGTAGAAGAACAATTTATTCATATTGATTGAATTAGCATTAACTTGGTAGAACTCCATTATAACACGGTGAAAAATATATTGCTATTTTTTCACCGTTTTACAAGTAAATCTCAACCACGATTTTACAAATTCCTTTTTATTCTCATAAAAAAACCGTTGAGGAAGACGTGGCTCTCATTCAAAAACATGTTGAGAATACCTATTATCTTTCAATGTGATTTATATTGGAATCGAAGATGCTAAAAAGACAAACAAAAAAATTCATAAATTTTCAATAAGCATTAATTTATCCAGAATAAGATAGACATCTCATGCAAATAATGAGAATCCTTCCGACGGATGTGCTATGGTGCTATCATTAAAAATTATTCTTATCGTTGTTTTAGCGCACATCCTGTTCTGTTCCAATTGATTGCATAGAAACGAATATATAACGCATGTAATAATTAATTTAATTTGCATCTTGCAACATATAATATTCGTTCAAAGATATAGGATCTCTGGTAGGTAGATTAACGTGACAGATAAAACTGCTAATAAATTACAATAATATAAATCAGATTACATCTTGGCTCGTTCCAAAAAAACATTCAATTATTAAAAAGGTTAACAATCACTTCGCGGAGGAAAGTTATTAGTATATTTTAATAAATTAAACATAATGCTTCCAACAAATGTTTTATTTTATTCTTAGGGCCGTCTTCGGTCATCATTATAAACTGATACAATAAAAATCAAAACAATAAATTTTATTAAAATTTATTTTGAGTTAAAAATGTCCAGTTATATAAAACAAATGGTTTTTGGTTCTTTAGTAAATAAACTTTGCGATACGCGAAACTGGATCTAGTGATTTATATTGTTATAAAATTGCAAAAATATTACTCAAAAGTATAGTTTATTCATTTAAATAAAACAATATTACAATTATAGTATTTTATACTTTGTTCCTGTTAGAACAATGAATAACGAATTAAAAACAGTGTCATTCACATATTGTATTTGTTTATATATTTTTTTCCTCTTAAATAAATAATACATTCAAATTTAATTAATATATTGCAACATTTCTAGAATTCTATAATTCAGAGATCAGGACCGGTTTCGCTGACAGTGAGATAATTTAGCTGTTACAATACAAATAAAAACGAGGTTAGCCATATTTAATTTACATAAGATATTATTTATTTTTAATAGGATTTTATTTTTGATAAAAAATTGGTAGATATTAAATTTAAGAAATTCCCCAATATTTTATTCGTCAAATATTTAACTTCATTTAGATATGCAACGGGTGATCGGTTAACGATGATCGGATAACTTAAATTATGTTCGCTATCCGAATTGTTCGCTATCCGAATTGTTCGTTAACCGAGTTTTACAGATAGAATAACTGGATTAGAAAAATTGTCTATGTTCGTTATACGAATATATGTTCAATGTCCAAAGACAAAAATCTTTCGCGATAGTGTTCGTTATCTGATTTGCTCGCATTCCGAACTGTTCATTAACCGTCCACTATCTGTATTTTGTTAAATTAAATACGAATCAGGTATTTGTATTATCATACACTTTTTGTAAATATAAGTAGCATTGTTTTTAAATTGTTAATTGACGTAATGAACGCAACCAATTCTGATATCGATACAATAAAAATGTGAAAATACTACTTAAGTATGTGACAGTTTATATCTTAAAAGTAATGAGTATATCATTAGAATTTAAAAAAAAAACATTGGTCAGCATTTAGCAATAAAAAATTATTCTGTACAATACATACATACAATGTATCAAATCTTTAAACTATATTTCATACAGTATGGTCTCTGAAAATGAACTCTTCCAAATGTATATTCTTAGTTATTCAAGTATTGCGGGTTCGACGACCGCTAAGTACTTCGATTTTCAATAACCGAACACAGGCACAGGCTGCATTTATTAATAATTTAATGTCGTTTCCGGGACAGTTACAGTGCTTTGTTTGAGACAGATGTTTGGTCGAAACTAATTAAGGCCGTCATATATTTAATATGAGTCTAAAATAAAAGATGTCTATGTTATGTTTGTTATAATCTGAGAATACAAATATTAAAAAAAACACAATGAATAATGACTAAATGACATTTTACGACGCACATAATAATACCAATGTAAAATGTTTTTTTTTTTATTTTATTACATTTACACGTGTCCTCAATAAATCAGAATTTTGTTATATTCCATCAACATTAAAATTTTACAGAAATATTACTTATTCCCGTCGAGGAAATATATTTTAATTTATAAACGAAAAAATCGATATTTAAAGAGAATTTTTATATTATTGACTTAATTGTAACATAGCGTAAGAGACATTATCAAATATCCGATGACGTAGTTTAATTCCCACCGTAACCCACCAATTTGAAACAAATAAGCATTTTTACGTCTAAAATACCCATTTACATTTTAATGACAGTTGATTATTATTTGTATTGTAGAATATTTTCATTGCAGACTCATTAACGGTGTTTAGTGTTAATAAAACATATCACAGATAATTGAGTGTCAATAAGCATTAAATCAACAGTATTGAAAGTTATATATAGCCTTAGAGTTTGTGTTTTTCCTTTGTAATTAACTCATTTGTTATATTATACAACCGATGTTAACTGTTTATTGTGTGTCAGTTTTGTTGCATTCGTGTGATAGAATGCCTCAATATGACGAAAGGCGAAATCCAGATCGATAGATTCACATTCAAATTAAATTTCTCAAAGAATTAATTCTTAATAATATTAACTCAAATAGATTCATTTACGATATCGACTGAAGGTGCTTGATGGGATTTCAATGTCAAATTTGAATTGTTACAACTTTGTACGATTCCACATGTTTTGTCTCTAACGAACCGGGTTTCGCCTTTCGGCATCTTCAGGCATTCTATTCTATCATAACGGTCAGTTTTGTCGCATTCGTGTGATAGAATGTCTGAACATACCAAAAGGGGAAACCAGAGTTTTTATAACAAATATAATATTAATCAACTAACATTAAAATATAAGTGGGTTTTTTTTTATATAGAGATACCACTATCAAACATATAGTCGTGAAATATAAGAATTACCCGGGTCGTTAATGACAATACGTGTGGAATCGTAAAAAGTTGTGGAAATTCAAATTATCAAATGAATCAATACAAATTAAAACTAAGATTATTTATAAAAAAATCAAGTTAAAAGTTTCCAGGTATACAAAAATAAACGTTCAGCAACCGAGAAAATAAATAGTTAACATCGTCTATATACCAGAGTTATCATGTAATTAATAAGAAAAAAATACAAATATCTTCGTTGGTATACTTACTGAAATACGGAAAACAATAACGCTATGTTAGAATAAAGCCAACGATATACTTAAAATGCTTACGTAAATTTGTTCACCATTCTGTCATTGGTAGCATTTATTCACACTACACTTTTTTTGAGATATGATCTGAAGTTTTATTTTTTCCTGATTGGTACGAAAGAAATTTTTAATTCTTCAAAAAATAGTTAATTAAGCCGAAATTTTTATAGTTAGATAATTCTCAAAAGAAAATGCCACAAAATATGCTATCTTTAATTGTCTGATATTTTCGTTTCTCGCCTTGCTTATCTGATTCGAAATTGCAGAACTTATCTCCAATTAAAATTTGACATGCCACTTGAATGAATATTTAATCTCTTCGGCAAGTTAGACTCGTGAATGGGTAAACTTGAATAAAAACATTCCGCGGTCCGGTAGCTAGATGGGATCGTTTATTTAATACAATGTTACGACCAGAGTGATAAAATATTGCTCCTATAAAACATTTTATGGCCTAACAAGGATCATCTGGGCGTGCCTTAAAAGTGAGTTACTACCCATGTCGCGTGAATAATATTATATATTACAACTAAACATATTTATGATAATTTTTTATTGATATTTAACGATTACTATGTGTCTGATTAAGTAGTAAATGCCTTTCAGCATACGTACCTTATCGTATTGGGAAGATTTTAATTTAGCAAATTAATACTTTGTCGTGAAAAATTATGACGATCACTTTTATTATTTTTCAAAAAAAAATATTTATTCCAAGAAACACTCCAGAACTTTTTAAGGTGTCCAAAAACGACGAATGGTGGAAAATAATCAGGGATGCGGATTTCGAGTCGTAAAGTCCCTGTGTTATTGATTGAATTGGAGTTGACTTGGTAGAACTCCATTATAACACGGTGAAAAAATAGCAATGTATTCTAGTTCTACAATTTTTTATAAGATATAGTTGATAGTTATTTCGACTTACGCCATCGTCAGTACTATCATTAAACAAACATTTGCTTATCTATATATAGCTGTGTAAAAATTGTACACAATACATATTCTCTCCTGTTTTAACGACCTAACTTATTTCCTGCTAGCAAAAAACTAAAAAAAATTAAAATTTTTATTTATCAATAAGCTTACATATTTCACGAAAATGGTTTATTGGATGGGTGTGGTTTATACCAATATGGCTGTGGAGTTGTGAAAAATGAATGAGTCCGACTTCTTTTTTGATTAGAACATCGACTAAAAAAAATATTTGTCTGTATGCTTTCGGATTGAATGGGGGGTCGCGGGTCACATGGATTTTATGAAAAGGCTTCGCCACCCGAAAAGGTTGGGAGCCTATGGATAAGACGATTTGTAAAAATACCTCAATGAACAAATCGTTGGATTTGTTGGATGATCTATAATTAAATGCACATAAATAAGAAAAGTTGGAAAAAAGCTTAAGCCTTTTTTAGTCATATTTTTTTTTGTCAACTCCAGTCATGGTTAAAGAGGATTACATTTTATATGAAGATACAGATAATGACTCCGTATCGAAAAGTTATGCAGAAATATGGAAACTCAATCAGAAGTCATTTTAGACTACTATATACATAAATATTATACCTATTTTTTAATCAAAGTTGTCATATGATTCACTTATTTTAATTTAATATTTAAGTTTTTAAACAGCAATCAGTTTAGAGCACTGCTCCGCAACCGTTGTTTGGTGTGCCGCAACGTATTATAACTGAAGAAAAAGTATATAATTCGTCTTCACTATAAAATATTTTGTGAAAATGTAATCACACAGAAGCAGAAATACTTGTATATCATAAGTACATAAATATTATAAGCACGATCTACAATGTAAAATGTTAATTTATAACAATACAGAAAGAATAATTTTTAACAAATGCGTCGATATTCCATATTCCGTTATTTTTTATAAATATTGACTTGTGTGCCACAAAATTTTGGAAAAAAGCGTATGTTTGCCGTGGAAGACAAATGGTTGCAGAGAACTGGCTTAGAGGATCTGTTTTTATTTCACTGCTAAAACTGGCGCATTAATTTTACTAAAGTATTTTATGCATTTTACCTGACTTTCGTTAATAGCAATACAAAGTAACATAATTTATATTTCCTTACAGCGAACGCTTAGAATATTTCGCACCAACTAATGAAGGCATTAAAAAGATTTGTGCCCATAAAATCTCATTACGGCCTTGTACTAAAATGTCTTTTTAGAGTAAATTTATTCACATTGGTATGACGCCTGTCGTCAGGGCCGGGTGAAGGAAAGTTTGTTGGACTTACCAAAGAAGGGAAAATTTTATGTATTATATTTACCAAGCCTACGCTCTTTACAATGCATTTACTTTTTCAAAAGTCAAATATTTCGACATCTTTTAATACGGCTAACATTTCCATCTTATTTAAACAGAAACTATGAACAGAATTTTTTGTTTGGCGTATTTATATTTTTTAAAGATATCAATGAGGCACTATAATCCAGCGGCTTTCGATCTAGAAGGCGCGGACTATTGCGAAGGGAGCCGATAATTTTTATTAATAAAGAAAAAGAAACATACAAATATATACAACATATCGTATAACGTAGAAAAATCTCAAAATCATAAAATTTTATTCCGTTAAAAGTGTTTGCAATAAAGTCATTATTGATTGAATAGTTCTGACGATGGCGTGAGCCGAAATAGCTATATTTGTCAACTATATTTGTTAAAAATAATTTTGTAGAACTAAAATACATTGCTATTTTTTCACCGTGTTAAAGTCATTATTATTTAAAATATATCAATATTAATATTTCTCTTAAAAATATTAAATGTGAGAAAGTTCGCATTTTTTTAGGACGGTGTAGTAGCATAAAGGTTGGAAGCCGCTGTTGCAGCCATCATAGACATTATTTTCTTTGGAAAAATAATCTTGTAACTGATTGGAATATCATTTTATAAAATTATCTTAACGGGGATAAAAATTTGTTGCACATGCAGACAAATAGGTCGTGCCACCAAATCGTTAACTTGTCGACTACAACATCGTATCTATAACAATTACAACGATAAATTTATTTTAACTAATTTTAAATATAAAACATACAATAAACCCATTATCAATTTCTCAATAAAAAGGTTATGCATGTTCGTTTTAAAGTGAAATTAAATTATCTTTTGCGGTTATTGTATCAGATAAATTAAAACATTGGTCACTATACCACGCTGCGGTTAATATATTTTTTAATAATCTTATTACTTTGAATCCAACACGTTTTTGCGCTAAAAATAATCGCACATAAACTCTAAACGTGTGAATAGATGTAGTATTTTTTTTGTGATACAGTAAAATATCCATTTACACTAAAGTCAGGACCGTGTAATTTGGAGAAGTGTAATTAGGGGAGTGAATCTTATAAAAAATTAGGAATTTTGTTTTTTTCCGTGAAAAATGCAAAACTAAAATTATTCTTAATTTTGAAAAAAAATATTTAGACGAAATATTTTGGTACTAGGTGATAAATTGCATAGCGCCCGCAAAATCCAGCACAGTGACATTCGCCCGGCTTTTAATAATTTTAATTAAAATATTTTTTTTTCTTCACATACATATTTATTTATCTGGTAAATAAAAGTTAAAAGAAAATACAAATTATAAGTTTATTGCTTTTGCAACGTCAAAATATTTTAACATTTAATGCTGGAAATTAAAGAAATAAACAACAAAACAAGGATAACAAGAATGGAATTTGTCGAGATCCGAAGCAATAGTGTTGAATATTGTTAATGCTTTTACCGTTTAAATACCCATTGCAGACTGGTTCTACACTTCGAAAGATATTTTATACTTATAAAATTATCCATACAATTTGCTACTATTAAGGACGACAGAATTCTCATTTTGGCCTCGAATGAGCCGAAAGAAATATATGGCTAGATACATTTCTCTTCGAGTTTTCAAACTATTAAAAGTGAGCTTATCTCAAAGAAAGTCAGTTGAATTAAACCACGGATAGTATTCATACTTGCATATATACTTCTTTGATTAAGAATTTTATCTTCATAGATAAAACACTTTTTGATATTTTTTTTCTTAATACGATAATAATTATTAAAACTAAATGATTCCACAGCCCTGTCTTACATTCAACTCTCACTTGCGAATGTTGCTGTTAAAAATATTTTAATATTCTATTAAACCCAATATCCACACCTAATTATTATTTTCAACGCCGCCAGTATAGAATAAATATTTGTTCCTGTTTTATTGACCTATTATCAACATCCTTCCGGTCGAGATTGACACTGAGTCAGGTTTATCTTAGTTGTCACAACAACATCACACTCCCATTCATGAGTTTTAATTGACTGTTTATTTACGAGCTGGTTTAATTAATTAAAAGCCATCGTTGATGCTCAGATAAAAATTTGTTTATGTTTATTTAAGTGGCCGAAACTGCATTTATAATACCAAAGGAATGAATGGGTTATTTAAATACTAGAAGATCCCACGAACTTTTGAATATGAGAAGGCGTTATTATTCAATACAAAATATGTCTTCTAATACACGTGTTATAGAAGTAAACTATAAAATACAGTGGGTGATTGGTTAACGCATTGTTCAGACAACGAACACAATCACAAAAGATTTCTGTGTTCGGGCAACGAACACATATTCGTATATCGACTAAAACAATCTTTCTAAACTAATCGATGTTTTATATTCGACAGAATTTTGAAAACGGTGCGCTTTAATTCGGTTTTTGATATCATTCAGGACAAAATGAGTCTTTTCCAGCAACACTGCATGATGATCGGCTAACGAACAATTCGGATAGCGAACATAGTCTTGAAACGGATTATGTTCGTTAATCGATCAACCACTGTAATATTTTTCTCATTTAAAACTCTTTTCGAATGGTTGTATCACTATAAAAAAGTTTTACCTTATTTTAACTTTTTAGAAGAATATAAGAAAAAATATTATGATACAGCAGCAAAATTATTTTTCTTTATTTGAACAAAAATATTTCGGCTGTATAGTATGTTTTGAAAAATAGTTTATGTTTAAAATCTTATTAACATTATAAAAATAAAATGTTAAATACTATTTTCAAAATTTAATATTTTTATGATCAGGACAACTTTTCACTGATCAACTAATCTGACTGAACATACATTGATTGAACGCATACATTCATTAATATATGTAGAGCAAATGACTGTCAATTTATTGATAATATTGTTTATTTTTAGCTTTCATTATAATCAGTAATATTATTTTAATTTTTATTTCAATACACACGTATTATTTTAAAAGCTGTCGGCCACTGTAGTTAAAAAAGTTTATTGCGTCTCTGGAATAAAAATTTACCTTTTGAAACGGAAAAGTTTTGAACCACTGAATTACACAAAATAAACTCTCCTCTCAGTTCCACGAAAAATACTGTTCGTAAAAATCGAAGTCTCGGCACGTTTTAAATTAAGTTTTCTCAATACAAATAAAATTGTTATACTGTTGACTGATTTCCAATAAATAAAATTAATTACCGCTTGTGCACGCATTTCTTGAGTTTTATTATGAATTGTTGGACAGGAAACGTAAGTCATAATACCATTTATCGACAGTCATACCAATTTTATGAAAATAGAAAGTAACTTAACGATAAAATCGTATGAACTTCGACTACAGTGTCATTTTAGACTGCTGACGCAGGATGTTTGTGCCAGGGTGTGAAGTCGTTAAAAAACATGACATTGATTCCGATATTGACCAACGACACAACTTCAATTAAAAATATATACATAATTTATGATATCGACTGAAGGTGCCTGATGGAATTTCAATTTTTACCACATGTATTGTCACTAACGACTCGGGTTTCGCCTTTCGGCATCTTCAGGCATTCTATAACACGGATGCAACAGAACTGGCGTACAATAAACAGCTAGCATCGTCTATATACCAAGGGTATTAATTACAGAAAAACACAGACCCTAAGGTAATCAGTAAATGGCAGCTTTAAAAAATTTTATAATATGAATCTAATAATATTAACACAATTGCCTGTGATAATTTTCATTAACAATTTATCTTATGAACGGGTCATTCTTGAAAGGCTTTTACAACAAATAATAATCAACTATCATTAAAATTTAATTGGATTTTTTTCGTGGCAAAACATGTGGAATCGTAAAAAGTTAATTAAATATTTTGTCAGGCATTTTCCTATCTTTCCTATTTAAGAATAACCAAAAAATCCAGAAAATTGCTTAATTTTACTATATTGTGACTCAAAGAGAACGATTTATTTCTTTTGTTTAATTGAGATGTTGTTCAAAAATTTTTAAGCAGGAGGATCGCAAACCGTTTAATTTTAAAACATGAGGGAAAGTTTCATCTATGAGTTAATTGTCTGATGTTTAATACCATCTGATTTGTCCTAATATTTGCCATTTTTCATATTTGTATTTTCTTAACGCTAGCTATTCTAAATTGAGTTTTGATATATAATATTCATCGTTGAAATATCCATAGCACAGCTTAGCGGCAGGAAACAGGTTAAGAAATATATAGCTCTATGTCAAAGGGCCGTTTTTTCATACTATGATGGAGAATGAATAAATGATGAAAAACACGTGCTTTGCAAAATTGCTTTAATTTTAACACCGTGAAGTCGTGATATTTAAAGATTCATCCGGATACATGGTATTCATAACATTTCCCCCAATCAATCATTTTCAATTACATGCACGTGGCATTTGACTGAGAAGTCATAAATCTGGAATTACGCTGAGTTGGTTATTATTGATGGCAAACAACTGCATTCAACAATGGACTATTGACACAAAACAGTTTGGATTATTCATACTAAGCCAAACAACAGAGAGGAAAACCATAACAGCTCAATCCTAGGCAAAATTGATAAGAAATAATCAATAAACAGAAGTTTTCAGCGACAAAAACTGATATAGAATTTATTTCATACAAAACTGATTCAACTCTTTTGAATCATACGTGCATTTTCTCACGCATAACACATCACGCAACAAGTTCGCAGAATAACCAATAAAACAGAAACTTCAAGCAAAATTCGACTTTATTCATGTATGTAGTCTCCTTCAAGAGTGGGGACATTCATTCCAATGTTTCTCAACATCATTTTTAAGGTATTAACTGTAACCTCTTAATGGAAAGACACGATATTTTAGATAATAAAAACACATTTACTTCCACAAAATGTTTCATGATCATTAATTACTCTTTCAAGAGTTCTTGAACCCATGGTTTTGCATACCTGCTACCTTCAGCTCAAAGTTTTGTATACATAGACTTGCTTGTAAACCGTTTTCTATCAATTGATAATGCTCGTGATAAGCGAAGACTTCCTGATCATAAAATATACAGTGGAAATAATAACTAAAATGTGTTTTTATTATTTAAAATTCTTCTCAATATTTATATGTCTTTATTATAGAACGATATGTCCAACCAAGGTGCTTGATGAAATTTCAATTTCAAATTTAAATTGTTGCAACTTTGTACGATTCCACATGTTTGTCACTAACGACCCGAGTTTCGCCTTTCGGCATCTTCAGGCATTCTATCACACGGATGCAGCAGAACTGACATAACGGAATTGACATGACAGAACGGATACCGAAAGGTGAAACCCGGGTCGTTAGTGACAAAACATGTGGAATCGTACAAAGTTGTAAAAATTTAAATAATCAAATGATTCAATACAAATTAAAACGAAAACTATTTATAGAAAATTTCAAATTAAAAATTTCCAGGTACACAAAACTAAACGTTCAGGAACTGAGAAAATAATTAGCATTTAATCATACAATATACATATATTTAATTGAAGAAAATAGTAAAAATTATGATAATTTATTAGTTACCTTTGATATAAGTAGAAAAAAACACGTATATGATAATTATCAGTAGACATTAAAATACAATATGTATTCGTTATGAAATTATACTTTCCTTCACATTTCTAAGTTTCTCAAATTAAATCAGATAATATCCCAAACTGGTGATTACAGTCTTATTTGACCACTTTTTGTTACGTATTCGTCCTTGAGCAATTTAGATCTAGACGCAAACTTATTCAAAGATCAATTAAAAGATTAGTTACTGTTTCGTCAGATTTAAGCAATGGATGTATTTATGCGTATTTTTATTTGGTTAATTCGCGTAATCTTTTAGGTATTACGATTAATTTAAAACAGACCAATTCTGCCTTCACTTTAAAGCAATTATAAAGGAATGTACTCGGCTCAGCTGTGAGATCGCATGTCATTTACTTGAGATAAGACAAAGGAAAACTTTTAACGAATTGAGCGCCGTAGCATTTATTTTGGGGATTTTTTCATTATTATTAGTGGAATTATGAATCAATTTTTCATCTGGTAACTCAAATTTTCAATCTTGGTAAGGTAAATTACGAAATTTATTTCATAAATATCGTTGCTTGAGAGATATAACACGAATTTAATAAAAGGTTATTTTTCTCACTTTACATCATGAATTTCTATAAATACTTTTAAGAATCCTGAAGCACTGAATTTTGAATATTATTTTGCAGATATTTCTAATCAAATCGATAAAATCGGTTATTTCTTGGAATATCATTTTAAATGATGTAAAAATAGTAAAATGTATTTTTTTATTACAATTTTATAAGATATCACTTTTGGTGGAGTTAAGGCATTATATTTAAAGAATAAAAACACACTCAAAGTAAAATTTTAAAAATTAAGATAAGGACCGGTTTCTTTTATTAGTTGATAATGCTCGCGATGAGCGAAACTGGTCGTAATCATAAAGTATTAAGCTGTAGAAATAGAAGTGAACTTTTGTTATAATTACTTTCATATTGAATATTGGATCGCTGATGGTTTTCTATGAATATAAAAAAAAATCAATTAAAGAACCAAATATCATCTATATTATTTTGGAAAAAAATGAAACAACTTTATGTTGTATTGGATTATTCATAATGTAAGTTACTAATTTTATAATCGTCAACGCGCTCGGGTTTTAAGGAGTTAAGACATAAATTGAGACGTCAATTTACGACACAACAAAGGAAGGGTGGGTTAATGATATCTTTTTGAGTCAAATTTTAAATGCCAGCAATTATATTATTATACTAGAGCCATTACTTCTGTGGACCTATCATTAAAATTCCCAGTGTTTTAGTAACTTAATAGTAAAATTGACGGACTATTCATGGGTCATTGAAATTACATCATAATAACTTAATACTGGCAATCGATTCCGTGGTGCAGTGGACATAGTCATTTTTTAAATCGACTTATCGATTCGAAGGCATAAGTGATTGTGACGTCTAGCGAATACCTCCGTCTATCTGATACTATAAACAAAACAAAGAGAGAGCGGTTAGCAAGTCACTAGTCTTTCCTAGCTCCAGTTTTCTACCACTATTACAATATATTTGTAGAAGACGGAGTAACAAGCAGTTTGCATATAAAAACTTTCTGGAAAACAAAGAAGTCTTACACTTCCACTCTGGGAGCGGAAATGGATTTAACCAGTCCAGTGAGTCACACGCACCGGTGCGTCAATGGAGTAGCTCACGTGAGCAACATTAAAGTGTTAAACGGTGTGACACGTGATATTTTTACAAACTTTAAGTCCCATCATCTTTTTTTAAATATAATATTATCTATAACATGTTTGATATTTTGAGAACACACGGCTAATTGTTAGTGAATTTTTTTACGATCTAGGCACTGACAGAGTTTTTGAAAGAGAGAGAGAAAGAAAATTTTTTTTTGTTGATTATTTTAAGTTCTAGCATTGAACGTATTATTTCCTCGTAAAGTATAGCAATATATGTTTAACCACAAGAACTATTTGCTGTTCGCTTAGCGTTATTTCTCTAGTAAGGGTTGAGTAAATCGCTCATTCGTTGAGGATTGAAAGACGGCGATGGGAATCGACAAGGTTTTAAACATTTTATCTGAACGATACTTTTTTCTTTTATGATCTTCAATTTTAATTTGATAAAAATAACTTCAATAATTTAACAAAAAAAGAGAAAAATTTCATCATAAAATCAAAAGACATAATTGAGATTCAGTTAAACGTCTTTACTTTGCAGTTTATTGAGCTATTTTTGCCAGTGACGCGCTGTAAAAAAACTGTATTCGCGAGTGGGACATTTGATTTTAATGACTTGTAAATGTGCCCAATTATAACACATTAAAATCACTTGGTTATTGATTTGAACTGTAAATTTACACCCAAGCGTTATGGGTCATCTTTCAATTGATGGACAGCAACATCAATGCAGTGTGCCCAATTGATCTAATAACATTAAATATAACAAACGCTTTATCAGACCAATTGCACGCACTGCTACGCACATTACTGTATAGAGCAGGGTTATCAACATTTTGAATACCATACGCCAATTAATCGTTTAAAAATCGTGTACAATGTTATCAAATGTATACAAAAAATTACGATATCAACTGAAGGTGCTTGAGGAAATTTTAAATTTTAATTGTTGATCCTAGCCTTAGATTCTATGTTTTTCTTTTTTGCAATAATTACTCTTGTATATAACCGATGCTCACTCTTTATTGTTAGTCAGTTCTGTTGCATCCGTGTGATAGAACGCCTGAATATACCGAACGGCGAAACCCGGGGAATAGTACAAAGTTTTAAAAATTTAATTTTTTATATATAAATGCCAAAGAGGTTGTAACACGATCTAGAAAAATTATATTTTTCATGAGCTGTAAATAATGAAGTTATCAATTTTAAAGAGTTTTTCTGCCAGTAACAATTTTTAACGACTGTTAATGATTTAGTTATTAGCCATAAAACTTTTGACAAAAGTGACAATAGCTTTTAGTTTTCACAAATATTATTACAAGTACGGAATCTAAAGCAATAATTACTAACAGGAATCATTCTTGAAAAAAAAACGTTTTAAATGGTCTGTTGATAAGAGATGTCTTTGATCTCATTTTCTTATCTGGTATTCCAGACAGGTTCCAAAATAAATATATCAATAAAATATTTTATGTATAATTATCCATTTATTTTTCTTATGCAAGGTCCTTGTCGTTATATTGTAACATTGTGGAAATTGTACTTATTGTATAGTTATCAGTAACACAAAACCAACGGTTTATGAACTGAGAAAATAATTTACACATATTTCCAGTTACATCACAAAAATTTATATATTTAAATGAAGTTAAATTATTGTTAAGGATGACGATATATATCTTTTTTCAACAAGAAAACCAAATTAAATGTTACTTAATCATAATACGTAAGGAAAAAATTATGTAAGAGTTTCATATTCATCTTCTCAAACGTGACTGTTTTGTTTTTTATAACATGCTTACTATTTTGATTATCTTTTTTTAACAATAATACGATATTTTACATATACTATATTTATACGCATAAAATATACTCATGCAACGAAAGGTACTCCATTTCCAATTAATAAACCTCTTCAATATCATTTGATATGACAGCTCATGGTTATGATATTCATGCAGTTTATTAAAAGAAAAATCCTTTCAGGAAGTACGCTACTGATACCAGAATCTGTAATGTTGCTTGAGAGATGGAAGATTTTGTTGACTGTCGCCAGACGGTGCTGTGTTTCAATGACAAAAACAATGCTAATAATAAGATACACTTGAGAAAAGAGGCTCTCAATAAGAGGTTCGTAATATTTTTACGTCAAATTATTGAAAAATGTAATATGACGTATATCGCTTAATCAAATTCTTGTTATTTTATTTTTTGATACTTCTTTGTAAATCGTTACTAAATAGTTCAGAGCTTTTGAGCTATAAATATTTATTGAAAGTGCCGAATTTAAAAACTTTGCTTAAATAACATAAAAATTTCTTATTAATTTAATTAGTATTTACTTGGTAGAACTCCATTACAGCACTGTGAAAAATAGCAATGTATTTTAGTTCTGTAAAATCTATAAGATATATATTTGATAGCTATTTCGATTGTTCTGATAAAAACGTAAGCCGGAATAGCTATCAACTATATACCTTATAAATTTTGTTGAACTAAAATACATTGTTAAATACGTTGCTTTACTTAATGATATTATTTAATATAAAATACTAATATGTCCCTACTAAATTGAAACGTCAATGAAAAAGAAACTCAACAATTTTTTCGATCACTTTTTATTAACAATTTCATCAACAACGAATAGCTTTGCATTAATCTTTGATAAGAAATAGTGTAACTTTATTTATTTATCAAAGAATACGTTAACCGATTACCAATTTAAAAATGAACTGACGCCAAAAATCAATTCTCCAATATAACTGTTTATATTCCGTTTAAAATACGCAAACAACGTATACATACACACGTGATGAATTCAAACAGTTGTTTCTTCGTTGTGTGTATCTATTTTGGCAAGTTATCATATCCGAAACGGTTGTGCGTTAAAAAAACATTGTTTTTTTCGCTGGTTTATATACTTATGAACGCCAGTTGGTTTCCTCTGAACGTAATAGTCCAAAAATGTAAGTTGAATCCATTTAGGAATTCTGTCTGTCGAGTAAAACGACGCTCAACAACTTTGCCATTTCCGAACAGCGTTCCTATTTTTAGGTTGGCGTCGCGACGCTACGAGGAACCACGCCGGCGTCTACGTCACATCTTCAAAGCTTATCAGAGACTCTAAATATTGAAACAGGGTCGTTCAGTTGTCTCATAGAATAAACCTTATGTTTTTTTATGTAATTTTTTTAAATATACACATTTTTATGAAACTCTTAATAATTAAAGGGAAAATCAACTTATTTCTGTTTTATCAACTATACATAATAATCGAAACGTTTGAAAAAATACAGTCTCAAAGTTATTGAAAATAACTCAAATATGACAGTTCAATATTTACTAATCGTCTTCATACAATTTATGTTAGAATCATATCACAATAAATGAACACTGGACTAGTTTCATGCGTATTTATTTTATCAAAGAAGTTAAAAACATCTGGTTTGTTGCTCGCTTACAAAGCAAAAATAAAATTTAAGTCTATATTTGAAAAAATATATGTATATATATTGGCCTAATAATAGTTCATAATAGGAAATGGTATTATTGGCCTTTCAATTTCAATGTATATTTTAATTACCAATAAAAAATTTACCTGTAAAAAAACAGATAGCGTAATAAAACACTATAATACAAAAACTGAAGGAAATTGTTTTAAATTCTCTGTGTCTCATATTTTGAATATTTTTAGATTTGAATTATAAACTCTAGAGTAGACAAAGTGACATATTGAAAAGTGTATTTTATCGTTATTGAAAAAGTGCATTCTGGCGCCATTGTGTAATGTTAACATTAAGAACAGGAAATGAAGCAAGGTGTTCATGGCGATTGTGTCTCGCATGAAAAACATAAGACTGGTACATGCATCTGAGGTAAAGCAAGGGTGACCATAACTCAGCATACTGAATTCGAATTCAAGTTTTGTTCTCTTTTTTTTTCTAAGCTCAAAAATTGATTAATTGATTGAATTGGCATTCACTTGGTAGAACTCCATTATAACACGGTGAAAAAATAGCAATGTATTTTAGTTCTACAAAATTATTTTTAACAAATATAGCCGATAGCTATTTCGGCTCACGCCATCGTCAGAACTATGCTTAAACTAACATTCGCTTATATATATATATATAGCTGTGCAGAAAAGGCACACAACACATTCTCTCTCCTGTTCCAACGGCCTAGCTTGTTACTTTAACACAATGACACTACATTTTCAAAATTCTAAATGAAACAATAGGTGTCTTTGACATTAAGATTATATGTGGGACGGAAGTGGTCCTTCTGGAAGCAAATCAGACCACCCACGACGGCTGGACAAGTGGCGATACTATTATGTTAGTTTGTTCGTTAAGAATCCTTTGTGATATCCATGCTTTGTGTTTCATTTAGAATTTTGAAAATTTTGTGTCATTGTGTTAAAGTAACAAGCTAGGCCGTTGGAACAGGAGAGAGGATGTGTTGTGTGCCTTTTCTGCACAGCTATATATAGATAAGCGAATGTTAGTTTAAGCATAGTTCTGACGATGGCGTGAGCCGAAATAGCTATGAGCTATATTTGTTAAAAATAATTTTGTAGAACTAAAATACACTGCTATTTTTTCACCGTGTCAAAAATTGATCATCATAAAAACATACTTTATAAAAAATCTCTATGCCTTCATATAAAAGACAGTCTAAATCTAAAAATATCCATTAGTAGTATTTGTATTAACCAAACTAATGTAGATTATCAGGAAAATTTAAGGTTTTTTTTAATATAAAAATTATCTCGTATACGAAACAGTGACATCTTTCAACACATTAGAATTAGTCCTCCCGACAGTTGAGACGTAATCAGTTACAATGTTACTAAAATAAAATTATATATTACAGTTATCGTGAAACTACATCATTTGATGCTTCTTTCACAAACATAACTGACGAATAATGTAAAATTCCGGAATTGAAATTCAATAAGAAAATTCATTTTTTTTCAAACAGATTTCGTACATTGTTAGCAATGTTTGCTAATGATTTTTCTTGATAAAAAAAAATGATAGAACCAGTACATAACTATGATTCACTCTTGTTTTAAATGATTCAACAAATTGGGCAATATTTAAAAATACAAAAATGCTATCATTTTCAGAGTTTTCGTGTACTGACAATTTTTGTTTAAAACTATAGCCTGACTTGCTTTGATAATCTTCCTCAGATTATTAAGCACTGATACTACTAAATTAATTTCATAAATTTAAATTGTTACAACTTTGCACGATTTCACTGACATCAGTGCTGTTGCATCCGTGTGATAGAATGACTGATGACGCCAAAAGGCGATACCCGTGTTGTTATTGACAAAACATGTGGAATCGAAATCATACTTTGATAAATATTTGAAATTGGAATATCTTTTACGTGGTACAGACGAGAAAAATGTTAACATTTATTGCTGTACGTATCTTGCAGGATTAAGAAAAAATAATGGTTGTTTGGCAAGTTTTCAATCAATTAAAATAAATTTGATATTTTGATAATTATTGTCGAATGTTACCAATTTCTTCGGTCACCTTGGTTACCCTAAACGAGACAAAATAAAGCATCTAGGGTGTGTGAAGGAAATTGATAGCACCAATATCTTTGGTAGTTTATTTCTACTGTCGCACTTAGGCAACGCAGCCACACTGCAATTTGTTTTGTTTTTTTTTTTTTATTATGTTCTCCACTTACATATATGAAACGATGCTTTTGCAATTTTCTGCCGGATATGCGTATAGTGTAAACAAAGAATTATTAAGAAACATTTATATTGATTTGAATTTGAGAATGATTGTCATATAAAACAATAGATTATATTTAAATTCATTGTGTTTTTGGTTGAATTTTCAAATTTAATTTTAATTGATGAAAATCCGTGTGCTAGAATGTTTGTAGATGCAAAAGGCAAAACCCGGTTCATACGTGAAAAAACATGTTTGAATTTTTGTAACTTTGTAAATTTTCATAATTCAAATTTCACCTTCAGTCGATATTATTAATTAATCAATAACATTGTTTTTTTACACCTTTCGCTGTCTAAAGCTATTACGTTATATGTTAAGAAGTAAGTAAAATACATATATAGTTTTTAAATTGGTAATATAATTGCTCATATAAAGAAAACCGTAGAATCCATAAGTATTTCATCATAAAAAATATTTTTTTATAGTAAAACCCTTAAAAGATTCCTGAGGTCTATGGATTGATAATAACGCATTGTTAAGATCATTTTCAACGTGTAAACTGTCAATTCTTTGTGGATAGGCATGATATTTTGTGTAATAAAAGGGCATGTTTGTAATTTGTATTTGTATTGTAAGTCGATAAGCTATGAGCGAAATCAGTCCTAATCATAAAATATATTGTGGAAATAGTACTATGAACATTTTCAGGATTGAAAGCATTAATCGTCTTTATAAAAATAATTCGAGCAATTGCAATTGATGTCTCTCAATAGTAACTAATAAACTCAAAGAAACTAATGCCTATCGCTATTTCATATTGTAAGCATTAAGCGATGATTTTTTTTAAGGCATGTAAAGTATTTTCAAATAATAAAACCGTACGAATACGTAAACTTATAAGAATGTTCGACACATTACCAATATAAAAAGTTCGTCATTTCCGAAAAACAAAATTGCCAGCATAACAATAAACGTATTCCAATTATAAATAATTCCATTACGAACTTTGATAATGGTGATGAATAAGTGCTCCTAAAATAATAGCTCCAAAAAGAAAAATGCGCCAAATACAATAAGAAAAATTACAGTAATCTATCAAGGCAGGCATTCATAAAAAATCTTCCCTTTTCACGTAATATTATATAAAAAAAATATATCTAAGAATCAACACTGATTCGTATTTACAAGTCACGTTCGGGCAGAACCCTCACTGATTAAAGGATAATTTCAGGATATGACATTGGCGACACGTCTGACGTCACAACTGCCCCTTTCATATTTTCCTTTTTATTATTTTCCACATTCGCTCATCCCCTGCGGAGAAATCAGGACATTTCGCTCACTTTCAATGAGAAATACAAATAAGTATAACATTCAAGAAAAAGTCGAGTAAGATGTCTGCTGCAGTAACAGTATGCTCAGCGAATACACCTATCCTTCAATTTACACTGATTAAAAAAAAATGTTGCAAATAACTTGCCATGATCAACAGAAACAATGTTCTCGCCAATTGTATTTCTTTGTGCGCCCGTGTGCCGGTGTATTCATTTGGGCGATTCCATTTCTAGGCGAAACCAACTATATGCATTCCATTGCACGTATGTCTACTCCCGCCGTTCGCCGTTTATCCTTGACTTGAGCTTGACGTAAGCTACAGCGACGCAAATCGTGTTTGAGTCTTTAACTTGAAAATTTTAATTCTTCATATTCGTAAATAAAAAACTTGTACATACTTTTTAACTACGTGTTCTATATCTTGAATAATATTTGTTATCAAAAGTAAAAAGAAAAGTTATTTCGTTAGCAACTAAAATATTTTTTGGAGCGTTTACAAAACGAAGAAAGAGTAATAGATGCTGCTAAATTATATAGCATGAATGAAGCTACAATAAGAAACATTAAAATCTCCACCAAACGTTGCAATAATTTTTTTATGAATCATTTTGACTTGATTTTTTTGTTCCTCTATATATGCTTTATGCGTATACTTTATAATAATGTTGTTTTATTTATGTATTTTAGAAAACAACCAAATTATGCGTTTTTTGTGTTCTTTTCGATTTACGCGGTTTTATATTAAAAAATATACAATTCAGATTTACACATTTTTCTCAGGAACCTATCTATAAATCGGGGGATAGGTGTACTCGAATATCAACCGCTCTAACCGACTGGGAACGTTTTATCAAAAAGATAACTCGAAACAGTATTTCATTAAATTTTTCAATAACCAAAGATCCCGACGCTTTTGGGATCATTTTTAATTTTGTATATTTTTTATCAGTATATAAACGTGTATCGCGTAAATATATTGAAAAAATCAGTAAGCCTTTGCTGATATGTCCGCATTAACCTAGACAAAAAATTTCATAGGCAAGAATCAATTCAGAAATAATTGTGAAAACAACACAGTTGGCGTATTTGCAAATAGTAGTGTGTAACATGACTTTTTCTATAAATAATAAAGCATAATGTTTGGAAAAAAAAATCCAATATTTTATATTCTTGAGATCAGGATTGGTTTTGCTCAATGCTCGTGATTAGTATGTATAAAAAAATATTATTGAAAATAATATAAAGGCTTTCCAAAGAGAAGTGACTTATGTTTATTATTAATCCTACGAATGATTGAATGATTTCAAAACTTTGAAATACTTTTTAAACATTTCTAATGTGAATATTTGATAAATTGTGGAACTAATAAAAAGCAATTAATAAGTCATTGAAGTAACGAATGTTGGTTTATTAATGTCTTTGTAAAAGAGAGGGTCCAATTTGCCGATTAATTATAGGCACTCTTTTATTACGAATGTAATTTGGACGTCAATTGAAAAATCAGTCGTAGATAAATGTGTGAAATAAGAATTTTTAACTAAATAGATGCACGTATGCAAAGCAATTTTCAACGATTAGTTTTAGAGTTAGACAAAAGCTTCTCTTGAACGTTATAGAATCACGTGTTTTACTAATTAAACAAGCGGTCGCCAATCGGTGGTAGGCGATACAATTTTGGTAGTCCAAATTTTTTCCAAATGAACTTGTTGTCTTTTATGTGTTTCTGGCACTTAAGAAAACCATTTTAATAGTACAAAGCCCATTTCAAAATGGTGATCTAATCTGAAAACTATCAACCACTGCTCTTGGGTACAGAAAATATATTTGAACGCTTTTAAAATAGCATATAATTAAAATATATGATTATCATTTTGGCTACTACAATATTTAAAAATGGCTGATACTATATTTCATCACCCTTTCTTATCGATCTAACAACCCTTTTAAAAACCATTCATTTAAACAATCGTTAGATGTTCCCCTACGTAAAAATATTTTCGTGCTAAATTTGAAATTAATAATAGCAAACCCTTGCATTTTTCAGCCACCCTAAAAGTGATAATAATTGTATAAAAGTGTTGCAATTAAAGAGAAGTTAAAAAAAAGAACGCACATTGGTTCATGGTATATTCGCAAATTCTCGACAAAAAATGCTATATGAAGAAAAAGATGAATTCAAAATTATATTGTGAAAATCAATGGAGATAAAACAGTATTTGTATTATTGAACAAATTACAAATAAAATCCATTTATCGGGAAACTTCGACCATATTTTGAATAATTTTTGCATATAAATGGTTACCCTTAGTAGGGTATCAGTATGTAGGAAACATGGTAACAAACATCAATCGTTTTTGTGTTGAAATAATAAATATAGAAGTAGATGGCGAAATGTTTCCGTTAATCGTCAGGAATGTCCGGGTTAACTTTGATACTCCTGCTCAAACCAAACGCAAAAATTCGTCAACGAACTCTTTTTATTATAATCTTTATTAAAGTTATTGTATCGAAGGTATGTATGCAAAGTTGGTTTAACTTTTAACTGTTAAAAGACTAAATGGTTGTGACGACTGATTGCCGTGTATTGACAGTTGAGATTTAATATAGAGAGTTGACAGTTTCAAAACTTTTAAATGACAGCTAACTTTTGTATTAAAATATAGCCTGATTTGTATTAAAAATCTCGACAACTTTGATCTACACTAAAATTATTCAACTATTTTTTGAAATTTTCGGTGTAGGAATATCCTTTATGTGGATCAGTAGGGAACGTGCAACGAAGATAAAATTCACTGTCAACTCTTCATTAATTTCTTTATCTCATGCATGTAAGGATCTATAAAATATTGTCTTAAGTTGTGATAAAATGCCTGTAAATACCGAAAGGCAAAATCCGTTATGAGTAAAAAATGTACAAAAATTTAATAATTATTTGAGGAATATATGTTGTCCAAAAAAGTACTACTGGGAAAGTTACATATAATATGTGAAAATAGCTTTCAAAAGAAAAAACTTTATTTTCATTTGGAAAACAAAAATAGATACATTCAATACGACGAACATGTTGTGTAAACTTTTATTTAGCAAATTACATTTGAGCTTTTTATTGAATAACCTAAAAAAACACACATACAAAGGAAGCAACTAATAATAATAATTTTATGTTATATGAATGTTTTTTTTCTATAAAACAAATATGTGTGTACAAATACACGTAAAAATAAATATATATATGTATTTGTTTCATATAAAAAAATATTGATTAGACCCTCAAAAAGTTGTCGATCACTGCTGTACGGTATATAACGATTAAAATGAATCAACTTTATGCCACTTTTATTTTAGGAATTAAAAAACTGTGTAAACTAAAATATTATGGAATGCTTTTGTGTTGAATAAGTAAAGTGATGCCAATAAATAATTTAAAAAAAATAATTGGCGGACACGAACTGTCAGCGAATATCCCCAAATAAATGTGCTCCACGTACAGGGCCGGCAATTAAAGTAAAGTGCACGGCAGCCGATGTGGGCCGTAAATAGGCTGCGGTCGAGCGCTTCTGCACCACCACAGGTTAGTCCGATGTAAAATGAGCCATGTATACTTATATTATATGTAAACATACAATCGTAAATGCAATTCCTTAACTGCCTTCGTCGTGGCCCTTTCGTTCCGTTAATAGAATTCTGGATCATTCTAAAAGGTGATTGAAAAAAAACACCTACATCTACAAAATAGGAATCGCTTTTAAATGTTTCGTAACTTACTACGACTCTACAGCCCTGGTGTTAAGTATTGAAAGCAGTTATTAAATATCCTCAGTGCGTTGTGGATTTTTACGGTGAAATCTAATCGACCACCCACATATGTTAATTAAATGTTGAATATATTGTTTGTAATACAAACCTGCTATTTGCAATGCCTGTAATGACATGGGATTCAAAATAAAGGCGTAACCAGATACAGTCATCATTCGCATTGTAGCCACAGCTGTAATTTAGTCGTGAATGTAATAACGATATCATTATTATAGTTGACTGACCGTGAACTCTTTACCAGTGGCGTACTCAAGCAAATCGAGATTTTTAGTATTGTACTCGCAGTATTACTACGAAACTTTATCATATTGTAATGAAGATAAAAATTTATGTACTTACATATTATCTATTTTATTATCGCTATACCATGAACGTACAGTTGATAAATGAAACGTTTCGTAAAACTTTTGTTAAATAAATTTTATTTTTTATTTCCAAAAATTCATCCAAAACGTTATCTTTAACGCAAAATTAAAAAACACATATATCTCTAAAAAAATACTAATGGATATTTCGAATTACACAAATTTAATGAAGTTCTACCAATGAATAATATACTTAATTAATTAATTTTGCATTATATAGATAATTCTGATGGTAAAATATTTACAATTTCTCAATACCATTACGAAAGGTTAATTAAAAAAAAACAATTGATATGTTACTTATACAATTTTATATAGAAAAAAATTAAACTGTTTTGGGTATAGAAGGTGGATAATTCAGATCAGATTAAACGGGTACCGGCTGATGATAATGCATATTCAAAGATTTCGTTTAAAACATGTGTAATCGTATAAAGTTTAAATAATACAAATTCAATATTAAAATTCCATCAAGCACTTTCAACCAATATCATAAAAAATTCCGTTCACCAGGAATTGAGCTTTTTGATAACGCTTTCAAATAAAACGATAACATTGATCACTCGTCTCAATAATTAAAATTTATTTAAAATTTTATTTTAAGGATTTATTAAATACATGAGAACTACGATTTTTGACAACTTGCTGCTATAACAAATTAAAAGTTATCCAAATCTCCAGCATCCCATGGAGAGCAATTGTGAATCAAATCGTAGAATTTCTTTCATATACAGTGGAATCTCGATCAACCGTTCTCGCATAATACGTTTTCCCGGATGGAACGCTTATTTTTTATAGTCCCGTCAAACTCCCATAAGAACAATGTTAAATAATCCCGCATTGACCGTTTCCCGATTCCCCGATTTCCTCGATAAACCGTCTAAATATTATCCCGATTGACCGTTTTTATTGCATATTTCTCCGTATCTCGGCAAGCAAGTTTGACACAGTCGAGTGCAGGTGTTATGTCTGGACAAGTTGGAATCCGCTGTACATGTTAGACGTAACGCATTGGACGCATGTGTTATTTTTTGAGTTGAAATCCACCACACGCGTATTATTGTCTATGATACAAATGTAGAGTTGTTTAAAATTCATGGAAATAATGATTCCTGTACAAACAAACTTTTAGTCACAAGTTTAGTAACAAGTCTTTGTTCCGATTAAAGTGCCAAATAACAAAGAAGCAAACTAGCATAAAGGACTTTTTTAAAAAATAAATTTTATATACGGTATGTACAAGTAACTAATAAATAAATATTTTTTACGATTTTACTTGTTTATTATTATTTGAAGCTTTCACGCATTTACCGTCATTTTTTCAGGGTCCCTTGGAAAACGTAAAATCGAGGTTTCACTAATTTTTTCTACTAGTTTTTATAATTAATAATGAAACACCGGTATCTATGTTTCATATTTGTCCGGTGTTGCCATGTCTATTTCTGACATTGACACTGAATATAAACTGTTTACTGACTTGTCAGTTTTATTGCATCCGTGTGATAGAATGCCTAAATATTCCGAAAGGCTACACCCGGTTCATGAATGAAAAAGCACTCTCACTGGAATCGTACAAAGTTTCTACAATTCAAATTTATG
This sequence comes from Himalopsyche japonica, assembly GCA_028555115.1. Lineage (NCBI taxonomy): Eukaryota > Metazoa > Arthropoda > Insecta > Trichoptera > Rhyacophilidae > Himalopsyche > Himalopsyche japonica. The sequence continues at coordinate 689,642 of JAHFWJ010000715.1, forward strand.
TTTAATGATATTTAAATGCAAGCACCTCAAGTCGATATTATAAATTAATCACATAATATATTCAGTCGGTTAATGGAAATTTCAAAAACCTAAAACATTTATATGCTGTTTCATTTTCTAAAAAAATAAATCGTTTATGTAAGCTTATTCACCATATATTATACTATATTTTGTTTCAATAGTATTGTGTTAATTATTACAGCTATAGTCAAACTTTTGGTCGCGAAATCTACAAAAAATATTTTGCTCTTCAAAAAACTGCTAATATAATTTGGCTTACGAGATTCGCTTCTTTTTGAGTTTACAAGAATTGATGATATATTGCGTCACCAAGGAGTGCCTAACATACGGTGTATCAACGATGTAAGTGGGAAGTCACGATGGGATCGGAAAAAAATGTAATTTTTTCCTTATAATACATATTTCAAATGAATATATAATTCAATCAAAAGATTTATTTCCTCATTCATTTATTGGGAATTCCTGCAGATTTTTTTTTATTTTTGATCAAACCAAACGTGAGTTAAATTAAACTGTACATATCTAAAAACATAACCAATTTCGATAACATAATCAGTTTAAAAAAATGAAAAAATCCTTAGTCACTTAACGCTGTCAGTACTATATATATAATATAATTGGTAAATTCCGACAAATGCATACGAAATATTAGATTTTCGAATGCTACGAAAATTTTACACAGAAACCGATATAATCAATGTTAAAATTATTCATCCTAAAAAAACATTTTTAAGTTCTACTCCCATAGTATATTTGATGATCAGGACTGTTTTGCTCGTCGCAAGCACTATTAACTCATAGAACATGAATTACATATAAGCCTGTTCGTACAATTTTTTTTTAAATAAAATTCCATTCCTCGACTAGCGTATACCCATAAGTGAGATATGCCACGTCATAATATAGTTAAAATTGTACACACAAATTTTAATGACCCTCTTTAAATATTCAATAACTATTATCTCCAATTATTAAACCACTGGTCAAAAATGCCAGACCATACACGAAGATTTGATTGAACGATTGATGTGATTCAAATCACATCGAATCACATGTCAATCACTGATTGGTTGACGCCCGCTTATATGCATCTTGAGAGAGTTGCCTTCCATTTTCGAAATTCAAGTTTTGAATTCTGACCATAATAAAACGAGTTAATTGATTCGTCACAGAATAATTTATTTGCCACATTGATGTATGACTATATTTTTTACGATATACATTTTTTTATCAGTGATTCACGAATCTCAAATTTGGCAGATCATTGCATCAGTCAGTGGTGTTCAACATATTTTAATCACGGAGCCTTCTTTCAAAATTAAAAGAAAAATGACGTAATCAAAATAATTAAAAAAAATATGAATCCCTTAAAAATGCAAGGTAAGGAAAAGTTAACGTATAAATTTTTTAATATAAAAAAAAAAACAAATAAAAATTCTTAAGAATTTTTATATCAAATTTGAATGAACCGAAATCGTTTTATTATGTTTCAGCTTAATTTTGAAAGATATTAAATCGATGAAAATTTTTGACCGTTATATTATAAATAGTTCCATTAGAATCACTTATTTGCTTTTTTTCTATATTCCTTGAAAGAGTTCAACAATCAGCAATTAACACGGTGAAAAAAATAGGAATGTATTTTAGTTCTTCGAAATTATTTAAAAAAATATAGTTGATAACTATTTCGGCTCACGTCATCGTCAGAACTATGCTTAAACTAACATTCGCTTATCATAATCAACTTTATTTTTTAAAAATAATTTTGTAGAACTAAAATACATTGCTATTTCTTTCACCGTGTTATAATGAAGTTCTACCAAGTGGATGCCAATTCAATCAATAAATCAGAAATTAATTCAAACTAATTGATATCTAAATAAAATATATTCATATATAATATTCCTTCATTCAAAACTTAATTTGATTTGAAATAGCAAAAATATATTAAATGGAAATTGGTAACATCTGCAAAATCTAATTTTTACATTTCATGGTCATTTTTTTTTATTCGTGACACTATTTCGAGATGTATTAATATCAACGACCTTGTCATTTTGAGTAACCTAATTTATCATTACCTTTTTAACAAAATGTAGGCACAGCAATTATCACAAGTAGTGATTGCAATACCGGTTAATCGGTTATTGTTAAAATTAATCATAAACACTTTATAATGTAATTATCAATAAAAATATAGTATTATATTTCGTAAAATAACGAATGGCATGATAATAATTAATGTATCTTCTAAATAGTCTTTCTTTCTTTACCAAGCAGGGCTGGCTTTAAATTTACCCAAAACTCGGCAAAAAAACTAATTTTCCCTATTTACAGAGGCATATTTTGAAATTTTGAGAGTGTTGTATTCTTTAGTATGTCAATAGTCGATAGAGATTTTTCTTGGAAAATAGATTTTTCAAATTTAGAAACCGCCTCTCTGCTTTGTTTCCTCACTCCACAACATGTTACGCCGACCCTTTCACAACGTTCCACTTTTCTTATACTAATTATGTTATACAGCATTCAAGAATAATTTGCATTTTTTTCACATCTTCTGCTAACGTTGGACAAATAGACTAAAAATTAAGTTTATCTGTTGGAATTTCTAGTTCTTCTTTCGATTAATTAATGACTATGATTATTTATGATTTTCGAATATTTAAGATAATTTAACTAAGGAAATATGAGATAATTTAATTAACTTTAATTTTCGAATATAAAAGGACAATTTAAAGAGGAAAGATTCGTATATCCCCATTTTCAAGATACATAACATGGAGTAAATTTATGCTCAACACGACCAATTTTGACCAAATCGATTCACTTTCAGATCAAGCGATATATTTCTCAAACATATGTAATATAAACTTGGGCCTCGTATAACACGGTTGTATAAATTGTGACATATTTTTATAGAACACGGTTTAAGGAAACAAATAGCATATTTGCTTTGTACGTTCATGGAATGTGCCATGACAAATCTTAAATATATAAATTTTGGATCTTTATAAGGAAATACTTAAAGATTTTTACGCTAAAAGTAAACAATTGCTTATTACCGAATTTTTGGTCCTCCTATGGTGAAAATTCACAACCGATCTCAAAAAAGAGTAAAACATATAGATTTCTAAGTGATAGAGATGATAAATGTATAGTATATTATTTTATTAACGTTCCGATCAATTAATACGTAAATTTACATTTGTTTATTAAAAAAAAAAATAACAACGCAATTATGTTATCCAAACTTTCTTCGATATATTTTTTTTGAAACGCAAACCCAACTGTATGAACTTCAAGTCTTGTATTACACGACGTTTTTATGGAACCATATAACCGTTTTGCACGAGGCCCGATCGTATAATACTTATTGTTCTTCTAATTCGTTGTCTTTTGTAATTTTATTGTATTATTGTTAAGTATTGTTATACATAACATATTAATCAATTTTTCTTTAAAGAAAATAATTTCATGTTTCCAGTAAATCCCACTATTATATAAGTCAATCGTGAGGAAAAGTTTTGTTTCTGTAAAAATGTAAATTCTCAAATATCACAATACAAAATACAGATATCACAAATAGTTTTTTAGACGAAGAATACTCACTGATAACACGGTCAATTACAGCGGCTGCCAAACTTTCGCACGACCCAGGCCAACAATATTGCATTTTTTTTTATCCTACGTGCCACTAATAAACTTTTTTTCATCCGATACAAAAAAAAATAGTTTCATATTAGTAACATGATTGCTTAATCAAAATCATACCAGATAAGTTTTTGAAAGTGTCTGGTGTTGCAATTGTTTTTTGAGCAAATCTTAAAAACTCTTTGGGCCGCAGATTGAGCATCGCTTGTCTAGTGCAAAGAATACAATATTTTCTATTCATTCCAACCTACTCTACTCTAAATAACCAACAGTATTCAGTTGTAAATAATAACAAGCTTAAAATGGCGTGCATTTTAAAGTTCTGTGAACTTTATTGAGAATATAAAATGATTAGAAAAAAATCATAGAGAATTCTCAGTATAGTAAATACCACCTGATGATTTATATATATATACAGAACTGATGATGTATCAACAAAACAAAAATTATTATTCTCGGTATACATGATTTATTTTATATTTAAAATAATCGTATAACTAATTCATTATATTTTTTTTTATAAAAATAAATGAGAGTAACGGTATCATTTATTAATAAAAACCGAATAACCGGTAGGTAAACTGAGCACCCTATTTGCAAGGGCGTTCGACTCATTAATCACGACCGGAAGAAAGGAATATTGTCAATTATGAAGTTTTTGCTTGTTTTGTTTTATTAATGTCAAAGTCTGCCTCTTTTTTTTCGTACAGATATTTAATCACGCACGTTTTTTCCCAACATTTGCAACGAACAATTACATGCACATATATATGATATTCATATCGTCTACACGTAAAGCTATATTTGGTTCCAATAATCAAAATATCGCGTAAAAACTACAAAATTTGTTTTTCAAATACGGAAAAAAATTTTTTTTTTTTACCTATAAAACTTAACATGGATTATTTTGTTGATCCGATAGGTAATAATTTCTTTTTACATATTTTTCGTTTGGTTTCTGCTTTCCCATCGCTCTAATTCTTAATAAAATTCTGTGTAGTTCATCACAGTCTCAATTAATTTTTAAATTTTATAGCACGCCTTATATTACGATCGTGTGTCAAAAAAATACGATCTCTATTGACATTTCCAATCCATCTTGAATAGTTTCAGTTTTGAATGTTGGTTATTTTTCCTTTTCGTCATTGCTATTTTCCGACGTAGCATTTTTTATTGATTCCTCGACTTTTAGCATGTGTAAAAAAACGCGTTACAACGATTGAATCGTCGAAAATAATCGCATAAAAAGAGAACTGTTTATACAGGTTATCCTCGACATACGACCGAGATACGTTCCTGGACTTTGGTCGTAAGCCGAATTGGTCGTAAGTCAAATTTCATACAAAATATGTATGTACTTACATATTAAAATAAAACATGTGTATTTATTGATATTTTTTTATAGTTATGTTTATATTTATTTATTAATACAAAATAAAATATTTACTTCATTAATATTTAAAATTTTTCATCATCTGTACTTATTTATGTATGTACAATCCATTGGATCATCATCAGTAGTGGAAGACGAAGCAGTAGAAGTCTTTTTAAAAAACATATTCAATTTTAGTTGAGTCAAAACTTGTTATTTTTCCCTGTATATTGCAGCGCAATGCAATCTTTAAAAAAATGCTATTTTTTTGTTCGTAAGTGCGAATGGTTGTAAGTCGGACCGTCGTAAGTCGAGGACTATCTGTATATTAAAAAAAGTACGAATGCTATCAGGAAACAGTTAGAGTCTAGATTTTTCATGCGGTAACTAATTTCAAAAATCTAAATAAAAATACACAACTTAATCAAAAAAATATATGATTAGGTTCTTACGTAATTATCTCAAAAAAATCAGTGAATTTATATAAGCCCGAAATTACTCTGATCATACCACTGGACACCTCCAAATTTCGAAGGATATTATTAAATATTTTCTAGTTTTATTTTGGTTTTTTGAAGATTATTATTGAAGAACGTATTATTAACGTAGTATTATATTTATGTTATTGAAAATAACATAAATATTAACAAACATAAACCGCAGATGCTCACAATTGAAATATTTATTTTATGAAACACATGCCATTGTTTGATGCGTCAATTTGAAATCAGTTTGTCAACGGTTGTCATTGAGTCAATGCGTTGTGCTTAATATCATTTGAAGCTCTATTACTGGTCTTTCTATTTTATTATTTTTTTGCTGTACTATAAAAATTGAATAAACTGAGATGACAATGATTATTTGATGAATGATTAAAACTGTTAGATGCTACGCAGAATATTTACGATATTAATGGAAACGTCTTGAAAGTACTTCAAACAGTTCAAAAGTGGTGATAGAGAATTAAACAATAATACAAAAAACGGGGACTTTTAATGAAATAGGCAATGAAACCATAAACTAATTAGTAGAATTTGATCCTTAGACACAAGACCCTTGGTTGTTCGCCGAAAACATGGTAAGATTATTTAAAAGACTCGGGAAAACGTAGACAAAACATTTGAGTGCCGCACGAACTTCTTAAGAGGCCTTACAGCAACGCATAACAATTTGTCAATATTCTGTTGTCCAGACCTAAAACGGATCAATTCTTCAGATGAATTATTACTGCGGAAAAGACATTATCTCTAAAAGAGGGATACAATGAATATACTGTTGAATAAAAGCAAATAGAAACTCATTTTTTTTGTTATCTGTTAAGATAATCTTATCATTTATAGAAACGTTTTAAATATAACCCACTTTGGAATTTGAAAGCATGTTTCAAATTGTTTGTAAAGCAGTTAAGGAACAATCTATTGTGTGATTCATTGAAATACTGCGGAAACTAAAAGTAAAAAACACTTCAAGATATGTTGACGTACAAACTGCCAAAATTCAAAAACTTTATATGATGATTATCTGATTTATTTATACATCATTTCCACTGCCCAAATTGATCAGCAATATTTTTCGAATTAATTGGTACCATCGGCTGTAATTGTAATATGCTTTCAGCATAATTCTTAATTAGCTCAAAAGTCTATCATTATTTTTTTATATTAAATAAAATCCTCCGCAAAATCTTAATGCGGCGACGAGAATTTGTTTTTGAAAATATTGTTACACGGATGTTTTATGCGGTTCGTTCTCACACTGGCACAATCGACTGATAAAATACTTTCTTTATTCCATAATTTTGTATATCACCTTCTCTAGAGAGATAATGAAAAATACTGATAATCAATAAGTGCTCTTTAAAGCCCCTTATACGATATGTTTATATTTAGCCATATTAACATATTTTTAAATATGTGTGTATAGTAATATAACATTTAATTCTATTCATAGAAGAAGTATATAGTGGTGGAGCCATACAATACATGTAACAAATTTCTTTTGTTGTTTTGAAGAATGATAGACAAAAGTTATCATCTTGTTCATTTTTAGTTGGGTCTACATGACAAGCCATTGCAAAGGGGGATAAAATATTTTTTTTTACAAATGGGATGTTCTAGACCCAAAAATGACGTCTACGTAATTCGACTTTGTAAAAAAGAGTATACATTTTAAATTATTCACAATGAATATTAATCGTCATTTTTATATTATTTTTTATCATTATTTTAACTTACAGAAGTCAGTAACGAACGTGTTGCATAATGTTATACATTTAAAGTATTTTTATGAAAATTATTTCATGAATGTTTATGCAAAACTACGTATATGATAGTATTTTTTAAAATTTTAATTATTTATTCCACATACCCCGTGATTAGACAATTAACATATTATATAATAATAAAATTTCGCTGTAATAAAATTACTAAACCAAGAAAAGTTTCTTTTTAAATTAATGACAAAAAAACTTCTGCGTGATGATGGAATGTTATTAAGTTCTATTCAATTGTAAATTCTTTGCTTCCCGACATTAGGCGCGTCGTCTGACAGTACGTTAAAAATAGTTAGTTACACATTTCGACAGTCGAACTATTAATATAAGTCTGAGAGCAAATATTTGTATGTGCGTTTAGCAAAAAAAGTTGAACGGACGACGATTATAAGAAAACTGATAACAACGTAAAGATGTGTTATTTGTTGATCGCAGGCTTTAAATAAAGAACGTTAACACGTTTATTCCACAGTTTTACATAATGTTTTTTCAATATCTAAAATAAATACAGGTTATCCTCGACTTACGACCGAAATACGTTCCTGAACTTTGGTCCTAAGCCAAATTGATCGTAAGTCAAATTTCATACAAAATATGTAAATTAAAATAAAACATATATATTTATTTATTGTTAAATTTGTACTTATTTATTAATACAAAATAAAATATTAACTTCATTAATATTTAAAATCTTTCGTCATCTGTACTTACAACACAATGTCAATAGCAAGTACAATCCATTGGCTTATCATCAGTGCCCGTAGTGGAAGAAGAAGCAGTAGTAGTCTTTTTAAAAAACATATCCAATTTTAGTTGAGTTGTTATTTTTTTCCTGTACATTGCAGCGTAATGCATTTTTTTAAGTGCTATTTTTTTGGTCGTAAGTGCGAATGGCCGTAAGACGAACCGTCGTTAGTCGAGGACTACTTGTATATTTGTTAAATGTGCTAACAGTCAAGAGCTCGACTTTCTTCAAATCGAGGCTTTGTCCAGTATTAGTCACATTAAATCAAAACTCGTTCTGTGCACTGTGACATCAGTAATAAACGACGTTTTTGCAACCCATGTTATTTTTATACTCTTATATATTGTAATAAATATAGCATGATAATGCGACCTAATGTTGCGAAATTGACGCGAGAAAAACTTGGTAGGGATTTTTGACGGGTCATTCTTTTGCACCCTCCATATTCGCTGGATCTTGCACCATTTGATTTTCACCTATTTCGTTCTATGAAAAATTTTCTAAGAGATGAAAATTTCAATTGATGAAAAAAAACGACATTACTTATGGGTACCCCTAATAGATGATTATTTTCCATCATATTAAATTCAAATTTAAAAGTATATCTTTATTTTTATGTGCCAGAAATCAATTGGACTTATCTCCATCCGTTTGTCACTATTAGACTTATCAGGTTCAAATATATATCATTAAATATACAATAGTTTGAAACGATATGTTGTATTTATATTAATTTTCCTTCGATTTCAATAACTGTTAACTGTTACATGATCAATGAGTATTCTAACTTGACATGTCCGAATCTATTGAAAATCCTCACAATGAACAACACAAGTAGTTTTATTGTTTTTTTAAAACTATTCAATCGAAAATTGTGGAACAAGAAAAACAACTGTGTCGTATCTTTATAAATAGTGTTTCTTTCCACCGTTAACGTCTAAAAAAGCTTACACATAGTGTAACCAAAGTAAATATAGCTGTTTTATATCATAATTAATTATATCCGAACCTTGGAATGCCCAGTTACTTTTAACCTGTTCCTGCTGAGCTACGTTAAAGTATTTCATAATCCAATGCTTCAAAAAATGATCCAGTACGTTTTATATCATTTTTTTATTTTTATTTAAGCATTATCATTACATATTTTCACACAAAAGTTAGCATTTAATTAATAGACATTCGAGTATTTTTAACTATTAACTATAATATTACTAAGTTGTACTCAACAGTTGAGGTTGGATCAATCAATGGAGTTTATATACATATATATTTATTTTTTACTTTACTCTATTATATAATAAATATTTTTCATAAAATGTATGCAATCACTTTTAAGGTGTTACTTGTCACTTCTTGATGGAAAGGTATGATATTTGAAATAATAAAAACACATTTTTTAGTACTTATTTCCACGAAAATATGCATTTTAGGAAACGAATGACATAAGTTACGCATTTATAATATATATTTTTTTATATTTGATACATCTACCTATTTAATTAGTTTTGACCATCATCACTAATATGGCTTTATTTATTTTTATAAACTTGTATATAATATATTTGTATTTCAAATTTGATGGAACGTAAAAATCTATTAAAGTTTTTCAATTCTCCTTCATGTCTGATATATTGTTTTATTTGCTGCTAAATAAAATTCGCTGCAAAGCTGAGCAAATAGTCTACAGTGAGTCCAACACAAATGAACACTATATACATTATAATAAAATAAACATTCAATATACCACTCACAAATACACACATGCAAATATTTATAAGGTATAAAAAAAATTACATACCTTTATTGTGGCCGTGTCTTATTTGATGTGGTTTCTCGGGTCCATCACAGCAATGCTTCTCTTCGGATCCTATGAACGATTCGCTGGCTATCACATTTCCAAGAACCAAGGCGAAGACCAACAGGCTAGTCAGAAAGCCGGCCATGGTCTTTGATACACGGAACACTGGTCCACAAAATTCACTTTAATATATTAGACAGCCATGGTCAAAAACACATTATTCAAAACATTCTAGAAAAAAATGTTAAAACTCGAAATATTATTTTTAATCTTAGTCGAAAAGGACTGTGCTGTACATTTAAAAAATATTAACGAACACAATAGTGACGTCAACAAAACGTTAGGAAACATTACGACAGGTACATATGTATAATTAAGTAAACTAAATATCTTTTCACGGTTTGGCATAATCAAATTTTGAGAATTTTCGAAGCGAGGCCGGTATTTATTGTGTAATAAAGTCGTTTCATTACTTCTTTACGAGCGATTTCTCATTAGAATTGAATCAATATTCGTAAGGGGTTTTTCTGAAGAGTTTTATCTTTCACAGTGCTCAGGTGATACAATACATAACTTTGTTAGGAGGCTTCGTGTAGCGAGGCTCATGTAATTTATCTCTACCTATATTATAAGAAACTAACGTTGTCAGTTTACTAAAAGGACTCCGCAAAAGTTTCTGTTGGATTGTATATAAATATATGCAGGAAAGAAATAGTGAAAATTAACAGTCAGCGTAATAAAATTCTTGTAGCATTTAAATAAAAAATATAGCAAATATTCTTAATCTATCAATTTTGTTTTATTGTTTATTGGCAATATATATATGCTATGCAGTTCGAAATGGATGATTTATGGTGTCAAATATTCGAAAATTAATAAAGTCATTTTTTTTAGAATATTCGATTGGAATCCGTAGGGTTAGTGTGTTTAACGTAGTAAAAATAGTAATTCTTGTTAAATGTAAACCGCTTATCCTAACATACAATTGAATAGTTATCGTGTTCTGCCTAAGATCGATCGTGCACAAAGACTGTTGTGAAATAATTTATCAAATCCTACTGTTTTATTTATACTCATGTACAAAACATCAAATTTAAACGCTTATTTTTTATATGAATGTGTTCATATTGAATAATTTTTACATTACGATTGTTTTTAACTGTGCAGATCCGGTGTTTTTTTTAATATTTTACGCTAGTACAATACGAGCCCTGATCTACACATAAATTTTTATTGTGAATAAACATCACATCCAAACAATAAAAAAACAAATTGAAGGTATTATTCTTTATCGTATCTTTATAGAACGATGCGTATGATACCTGAAACGAAATGGTTTTCAAAACAAACATGAAGGTAAATATTACATTTAAACATTATCGTTAAATTTAAATGAACATATGCATGACTCTTATCAACTTTGAGGTGAGTGGTGAAGGTACTAAGAATAAATTATACAAACGTAAAACTGAAAATTAATAGCTAATACTAAACGCAGTAACATTTTATGCCAATGACAATACAGTGTTTGATATCTCGTTCAAAAAAAGGAAAGAGATTTTAATAATCATTTTAATATAGCGTATTAACAAATAATTTTTATCTCTCGTATTTGGAACGTTTTGAATCGGTCGATAGTTTTACGGTGCATTTAATGTTTTTGTTAATATACTCTTATATCGTACTATAAAAGTATGCATTCGATGTTCATATTTACCGATTAAACTGATGAAATTATTAAAACAAAAAGAAAGGCTTTGAGGATTTAATAGCTAGATTTTTTAGCTAGAAATTTGTATTTAAAAATGTATTTAAATAACATTTTTTAATATTATGATTATATCTGCGATTGACTTTTAAACTTTTTATTGAATACTTATAAGAATTAATGTATAATACAGAGTTTTTAAAGTTTTTATCCCACGTTACTAAGAAAATTAAATCCTAATAACATTATAAGATCTCATGATTCGTTATAAGTCTTCAATGAAATATTATTTGTTTAGCAAGTAATTGAACAGTTGTTGATATCAATACTATATTAAATTAAAACTACTAAAACTTTCTATCGGCTTAGCCTAAAAGTTTCTGATACTTATCAACAAATAGCTAAATATTATAAAAACATATTGGGTAAACATTTTTTTTTCCACCGATTGCTAATTGATATGTTAGTAAAAATATGTGTTTAACAATACGCTATAATTTTTCTTCTTGAAAATTTTCTTATCGTTTTTCTTTTGGAAATTCTCAGGAAAATAAATCGTTGAAATATAATAAAACAAAAAAATTAGTAAAAAAAAATTCATTTTCTTTTTATGGTTTGTTCAAAAAGGTCGATTTAATATATTTTAGTAACTTTTTCATACTATTAACAAGTTCGTATTTCGCGTAAATTATGGATTATCTGATTTCTATACTTGAAAGCTTTTGATTTAAAACTTTTCTAGTCAAAATTATATTTTTTACAGATCTATAAATAATAATAAACAAAATTTAATTTTGTTAAAAATACTATGTCACATATAAAATAAACTATTAGATTTTTGAAGTGTTGTAGAATGTGGTTAATTTAATGTTTGAAAAATTCTTATCGTGAAAATAAGAAAAGTTTAATCCTCTTATAAATAAATCATGATAAGAAAATAGATTTTTTTTTTTTACTATGTTTGTAAAGTTTTACACGCAAGTATTTCGTTAGTAAAATACCCCAGTGAATATTTTCAACAATTCTATCACTCACATTGTACCATATATTTTATCAATACGATATTGATCCACAGATAAGAATAAAACAAACACAGAAAACAGAACATAAAAAGTTTTCCGGTGCATTAACGCAAAAAGTAAACATAAGAAAAACAACAAAACAAAAATCCCAATCAATCGACCACGCTTTTATTAATACATTAACTTTAATGCACAGAACATTATCCGACCGTGTAACTTGATCTAAGGCTTTTAAAAATCATTATCATCCAAAATATTTCGATTTGACAGAAGAAAAATATATTACGAGAACTCGACTGTTCATATGCGGCTAAAACGGCGTAAGCATCCGCAGCACACGAGCTTCGAGAGCAGACTGAGTCAAACTCTGCTTCAATTTTAATTCAGGTATATTTCGCTGGTCGGGTATATAAACAATACGTGTGAGAGAGACGCGATATGATTTGTTTCACTATGCGCACCCAACGTGCGCGTAAAAGTTCAGTGCGAAAAAACTTTTTTAAGTTATTGCATGCAACCGGAAAACATTAAATGCAACCGCACAAAAATGCGGCAACTTTTTTAAGAGCTTTTGAAATATTCTGTTTTTCATGATTTAATAACGTACTTTAACAACATCTTATATTATTTTAGTGACTGAAAAATATTTATTATTTCATTATTTTACGCCAGTGTAATTCAAACATGTTTTAAACTATTTTTCTTATGATGAATTTTTGTTAGCTTAACTCAAGCGTTAGTGGTCCATAACTGTATTTGAGAATCACTGTTTTACATTACATAGCCCACTAACTTCCAATATCTTAATTCTTGAGATGGTCGATTACAGTGTGATGATTGCTGATTCACAAAATTACAATACTAAGTGTCAAAATTTTGGAAAGTGTTAATTGTCACTTCTCGGTGAAATGGCATTTTATTTTTAATAGTAATAATACATTTTTAATTAGTATATCCACAATATATTTTATGATCATGACCGGTTCCGCTCTTGAACTTTTCATTTTAAATACTTTCATATTAAATAGTTAGATGTATATTTACTGTACAGCACATTTTTTTTATAATAAAATAAACCGCATTCTGGAATTTTATACATATTTAGAAAAATCCATACATATAAAAATATAGTTTACTCATAAATAAACCACATGGTCAACATTTATGGATTGTGTTTACAATTTCGAGTTTTTTAATGAAAAATTTCTTTACTTAATTTATGTTATTTTTTTTGATTATTTTTATTTCCGTCCCACGTAAAAGATGTATGGGAAACGATAGACCTACAAGTGATTTTTTTGCAAAATCCAAGCGACAGAATAACAACCAGTCCTCATAAAAATTCTCTTGTCATACTGCCATAGCAATCAAGTAATCAAGTAATTGGAGATACAGAGTTGAATATATGATTTGAATTGTTACAACTTCCATGTTTTGCGACAAAACATGTGGAATCGTACAAAGCTGTAACAATTCATGCTTGATATTGAAATTCCATCAAGCACCTTTAGTCGATATCATAAATTATTGAATCTATGGTGCTTTTTTTTAATAAAAATGTTGTTCTTTATGTGTTCGTTTAAGAATCTATAAATAAACTGCAACAAAATATCGATTTCATCAAATGGATATTTGAGGAATCAAATTTTTGCTGAAATAAAGTAAGTCAGTGTAAAATTATATTTAATGTCAATAATTAAGATTACATGTAGAATTAACAAAATAAACATTGTTGAATCCTAAAATTAAAAAAAAATGCTTTATAAATCACTAGTACTACATCTTAGAAGCTAAAAAATGACAATAACAATCAAAAATGCGATGATAAATTCGCTACGGCATCATGACACATAAAAATAAAATAATTAATCGCTAATAATTATAAAAATATCAAAGCTAGTTATCGCGAGATATAAAAAAAAATTCATATCATATTATATATTGTAAAAGAATACATAAAACAATTTTTATCTAGACTTGAAAGAGACTATTTATTTACATTCTACACCAATGGCACGAGAACAATATAAAATGGGTAAATCACCTCCACTGTTAAAAAGGTTATGCACAAATATAATGCACATCGCTATTTATTGACGCAGTGAGTTTAGCACCACTGAAAATTTCTTGAATTGTATTTATTCAATTTCGTTTTATCAGTATACGACTGTTATGGATGACAATAGAATAGATTTCACGTGAGCAGATAGCGTACCTGTGGAATTGAAACAGAGTGGGCAGTGACTAAGTAACAATTCAATTGGACAAAATAATAGGAGGGTCATTATGTCAGAGTTCTTTACAAATCGATACAGAGTTATTTAAAAAATAAACAACATCCGTAAAAACATTGCAATTAAAAAAAAAAAAAAAACTGAAAAAATTCCCGCGGTGGAAAAATAAGTAATAAAGTATTTTATTCTCAAAATTTATAAGGTATACATAAGATAGTTATACTCTAAAATGAATATTATTTTTCCACCTTGTTATAATGAAGTTGTTCTAAGTCAATAAATAAGTCAATTATAGCAATAGAAAAGAATTCAAAATCACGCCTTTATCAGGAAAAACGATTTGAGGAAAGATAGGCTAAATAACTATCAAATATATATCTTATAATTTTTGTAGAATTAAAATACATTGCTTTTTTTCATCGTTTTATAAAAGAGTTCTACCAAGTAATTGCCAATTCCATCCCTATAAAAGTATTCAAATACACACCCTCATCAGGAAAAGGAATTCATGTGCTCATCAGAATTAGTTTTGATGATGGCGTAAGCCAAAATTGCTATCAACTATATATCTTATAAATTTGTAAAAATATACATCTTTTCACCGTGTTATAATGGAAGTCTTCCAATAAAATGTCAATTCAATCAATAGAAAAACATTAAAACTCACTTCTTCACAAGAAAAATGAATTCACGCCCTCATCATAACTAATTTTGATGAGGTGTTAGCCGAAAAAGCTATCAACTATATATCTTATAAATTTTGTAGAGCTAAAATGCATTTGTGTTATAGTGATGTTTAACCAACTAAATGTCCATTTAATCACTAGAAAATAATTCAAAACTAATCAGCAGAAAAAAAAATAAATTTCCAGGTTCTGAATTTTGATTTTTACTCACCATATTTTGTACTCCTAAAATAAACACTCTACAGCCTATTTTTTTTTTAATTTTCATGCGTTAATTATCACTAGTTGAAATATAATAGTAGTAAAAACTGTGTTTGAGATCACGCTATACAGTTCGCGATGAGCGATACCGGTTCAGAATTTTATTCTATAAAATTGTGAAAATTTTAATATTCATTGTGATTTTATTGCTTATAAATGTTATGTTAAGAATATACACATACTAAACTTAAATAACACCCTTCTCAATTTCAATGATCTTAAAAGAAATATTGATAAAATTCAATGAAATTCAATCTTTTTCGTACAAATAGGTATTCGTTTGTAATTCCTAACGCAATACATTGTGTTGTATGTCTAAAACATTTTCTCGATTTCTCGATGTGAAGAGGATAATGTAATTCAAACAATGCATTTCATTCGATGGAATATAAACTCAATCAATTTCGGTTATTATCAATTTATTGGAGACAATGAAATGCTTGAATCTTTAAAGACATTACGATTTCAATTAATTATCTCATTGGTATTAAAGTGTTCCGACGAACATTTTTTTTTATATAATAAAAATACTGAAAAATTCGAATAAATTAAATTTTATGTTATTTAATTAAAATTTATAACAACCATTCAAATATTTTTGTAATAAAAAATTTATCGTTTTATAGGATATGGAATATTACGTGTATTCCATGAGTGAAGCAATAAATTTACCACATTTACCACAGCTGTCTGTGTAGAAATACATTTTTAGTACTTATCTCCACTATACATCTTATGATCAAGACCGGCTTCGCTCTCGCGAGCTTCGTCAGGTGATAATCCCGTGTTTTTATTATTTAAAAATAACAATGAGCTGCTTTTACATCCATTTCTATTTACTCTTTTAATATTTTAAGTGAGTAAAAAAATATTTTACTTAATTAATATGAAAATTTTCAAATTTTCGTAATTAGCTAGAAAAGACACAATATTAAGTAATATTTCCATAATTTTATAATTACATCTGGTTGATAATGCTTGTGGTGAACGAAACCGATCCAGATGTTATATAAAATAGTTATAACATTGTGTTTTTATTATTCAAATATAATGCCTTTCTACTAAGAAGTGACAGTTAGCACTTTAAAGCGAACAAAAATGTTTGTTCTATCTATTTATAATGATCATTCAAATTATTAACGTTGACATACAAAAAGGTATTATTGGTTTGATAATTGAAAAAAAAACATGTTCTAATAATCACAAACAAAAAAATAAAACAATATACGGTTTTCTTATAGCATGAATCCCCTTAATATATGACAGAAATTATCGGTCAATATTGAAGAGCGGTTGAATGTATAGTCATAAATTGACAGTAAATAATAAAATAAAAAAAAAAAATTTACAATTAGTTATTTTAAGAATTTATTCAATAAAACTTGAAACCACGTGATTAAATTTAGAAAACTACAAAAAATAGTATTATAAACACTGAATTTCACTAAAATAAATTGTATATTGTGCCAACATGTCCTCGGTCCAAATACACGTTACGATAAGAGTTGTCAAAGTGCACAACACATAGTTGCATCTTGACAAGTGTTGCACCAATCTTTTGAATGGAAAGAGTGAGTGAAGTTCACTATAATAGATTGAGCGAGTGGGCAGATTAGATGTTGCTTTGTAACATTATCGATTTGGAGCGATCTATTCGAAATTCAAATACGGCACGTGAGAAATGAACAGATTTTGAATATTTTGTCTAGGCAGTGACTTGTGAATTGTGTGACAATTGCAAAGAAAAATATTTACATGTCTTCAGCTTAATAGATTAAACAAAAATTATCATATTCAATTTGTTAAAAAGGAGATATAAAAATTAAGACGTATAATAACATGCCGAAAACAACTGGGTTATGTGACTTTTAATGTGTTAACTGTCACTTCGTTGTGGAAGGCATATTATTTCAAATAATAAAAATACATTTTTCAGCACTATTTCCACAATATATTTTATGATCTGGGCCAGTTCTCTTGAACCATTTTTGGTTTTGTATACCTGTCAAGTTTTAACTAAAACTTGTATATAAATAACCTTTTTTGTAATTTGTATCTTATCAGTTGATAATGCTCGCCATGAGCGAAACCGATCCTGGTGATAAATATGTTATGGAAATTGTACTCAAAATGTTTTTTTTAATATAATAATAAGATGTCACTAGGCGAAACCCTGGTCGTTAATGACAAAGCATGTGGAATCGTACAAGTTATAACAATTTAAATTTATATTTTTATTATTTAAAATGGTTTAAGGTGAGTTTGAAAAAAACATTGTATATCACTGTCCGAGTAGAGAGATTGGTCTAGAATACAACCAGCAATTAACTAGTCACTCTCTCTTTGGTATAGGACTGGTGAGGGACAATATAAAATACAGCAACATTCATGGCTATAAAAAAAAATCCATTCGCCAAGTATCCAAATTGAACGCGCTAATACCGTTAAATATTATAATAAAATAAAAACGTTGGCCACTCAACTACCAGTCTGGCATAGTAATATGTTGTATTAATTATCTAAAATATTTGAACAATAAATTATATAAAAAAATATGAATGATTAATAAATACTAACCAAATATTTCAATAAAAATTACTTCGATGATCGGTATATTAATTGATGAAAAAAGGCAATAGTTAAACTGGTATTTAGTTGGTTGAATCTATCATGTGGGAAAAATGTTTTGAATTTCATGTAAATTATGCCATAAATTTGGCAAATATTTTAGTATCACGATACCGCCATACCTAAAATTAGTTAAGATTCAACGGAATTATCTAACTACAAATTTTAATAATCGAAGATATTTTTGCGTATTGGTGGTATTCGTTTTTCTGATTAATATAATGTAATAAAAATTCATGTCAAACAATATTAAATATTTATAATGAAATTTTTTTTTTTTATCCTCATTGAAAGCATCAGCACTAAAACAAAAGAAACGTAAAGGTATCACTTTTTTGAATTGAGAACACTTTTAAATATAATAGAAGAGATTTGTTTCCTTCGAATATTTTTGAATATCGAACAAACATCAAGAATTTTTCTAATTTTAAAAATAAAAAAAATAATAATAATCGAAACTGTCTCACGATGTTTCGAAATTCAAAAAAAAAAAATATTTTTCAAGTGATTTGATTATACGAATAAAGATCAATTTTTCATCTAATCACAGCATATATCATAAAAATAAATTAACCATCTGTTGTTATATAAAAAAATTGTTGGATAATTAAACTTTACTCGGAAACCAACTTAACCCTTGTCGGTTGAAACAGTTCTCAAAAAGAGTTCTCACAGGTACTTTTTTGTTTTTTTTTCTCTTTCACCGTATGGCGTAAATTTATAAGTGTGTAGTGGCTGTTTATTTTATCTTCTTTTGATGAAAAGACACGCCGTGCGAGGAGGAACACCTTTTACAAGTCAAAAAATGTTAAACAGAATTATTCTTTTGAGTTTGATAGTCTTTGTGGTAGAATGTATAATGTTACAGTGATATGTGGACAATGAAGAAAGCTCTCATGCTTTTAAAAACAGTTTGAATACGTTGAATTTAAAATTCAAATTTTTATTTTCACTTTTGTAGTGAATAAAATAAATATTATAATGTAATACATACGACACGGAAAAGAGTAACTATTTATTTATGTTTTATGATTTGTAAGCATTCAAAGTTTATTTATGAATAATGTGTCGACACTTGGTAATTTTTAAAATAATTAATTTACAACGATAAATCAACGAATTCTTACATTATGAGCTGATTAAATCTGAAAAATAAATAGCTAAAATATAAATTTCGATTTTGAAATTGAGTAATATTACAAAGCCTTCTGATATCTATAAAATATATAGCTAACGATGTTTTCCACTGCACCACAGATTCCACTAAATATAATCAGTAATTCATCAAAATTTCATTGTTATTGAGATTCTATATGTCAGTTTTTTTAAGACGAATATAAATAACGACAGGACACGTGAATAGCTAATCACATTTGCTGTATCCCACACGGGAAAGAATGGATAGGAGGTAATTTCGGACGCCAAAAAAATATGAATCTGAAAAAAAACAACACATTGATCGAAAAATTGATCTTGCAAATTGTTTCTACTGAAATTCTACATTGTGAAGACTATAAACGAAGTCAATTACATAAGACACTTGACCATGTACTCGATAACAATACAGATTTTTTTTGATTGAATGTGCATTATCTTGGTAGGAATTCATTATAAGACGGTGTAAAAATAGTAATGTATTTTAGATCTACAAAATTTTGTATAACTTAATCAATTACTATTTTTCACTGTTCTATGTAGAAACATAAAATATTAAATGTAACGAAGGAGAAATGGCTGAAGAACATTTTTGTTCACTAGAATTTAATTACACCCAGTTACTCGAAAGAAAAATATGGTTTTGTTTTTTGTAGCCACATTCGAAAAACTATTATAGTAAATCAGTGTTATTTTCTTTGGAAAGAAACACAAGCTCCGTTTGATTGAAAATATAATGACTTTGATCAAAATAACCTATTAAATAATATTTACTATCGGTAAATGAGAAAAACGTTGAAAATACACAGCAATATTATCAAAGCGTCTGCCTAAATATTTTGCTTTCTTTCACTGGACTTCTCTCAAACAAATTTGAAGGAAAAAAGCAATTAAAATGTTATTTTTTTGGAGAAATAAGCTAACATCTCCACGCCAATCAATGTCAGCTTACTTTGTTTGGATGTGTATTATTTTGTATACATATATTATTTATGTGTAAGCCCGATACGGCTATAAATCATATATACGGCGAAGCATTCAATAACATTCTTTCAGATGAATTCAGCGCTTCCTTGGAGAAAAAATATATTATATTATAAATGAAATTCAATTCGCCGATGTTAATATTTTACTTATTTTTAGTAAGGTGTAGCTCGGTTATTCTTTTTTATCAGAATTTTTATACTTGTCTTATCATTGTTGGTATAAAAATCATTTAATTATTGATATAATACTTTATTCAATCACTGTGTACAGCAATGGTTCTTATGTGCAGCTATCAGATTATTTTGCTGCGGCCACCAACAGTTTTATAGTAAATATTGATATTAAAGAAATGTGTTTTTATTTGATTGATTGAATAAACCTGACTTATCCAGCATTTAGTCGAGCTTAAGTAAAGGACCGCTTTAATAGTAAAACTGTTTAAAAAATTTGGTTGAAGTTATACGTTGACCGTGAATCAAGTCAAAGAATTAACAACAATTCCTTTATTTATTTTGTCGATTTTATTGTACCTACGACTGTATATTGTGAAAGATCATTCAGTGTAATGTACTAAATAAAAAATAAATATCGACAATATTTTTTTTACATTTGGTGCGGCCACTGGACATTTCCATAACCATTTCTCTTACACATGATTGCTAGGTCTGTCTGCTTTAAAACGAAAATGAGTGCGTTTTAAGTTCTCAATTTGAAGCGTATCATGGGGCCGGTTGTGTGCAAAATTTATTTATCGAGTACATTGATAGAGTTTTTAGGTTCCAAGCACCCTAAAAATAGTCAATAATAATATACTCCCTACACAATGGGGTAATATAAAAAGTTTTGAATAATAAAACGATACTTTTAGTGAAACGGTAAAAAAAGCACTGTATTTTAGTTCTACGAAATTTTTGAAATACTTAGTTGATAGTTATTTCGGCTTACGTTTTCATCAGAACTAGTTCTGACGAAGACTTCACTTCACTTCGAGGAATGCATAAAATCATTTTGTCACATTTTAGAATTTATTAGCACAATATGGAATTAGGGTGTCAGAACAGAAGAAACGATGTATTGTGTACCTTTTCTACACAGCTATATCATCATCATCATCATCAGCCGGGATCGATCCACTGCTGGATGAAGGCCTCCACCTGCTTTCTCCATTCTTCTCAGTCCTTAGTTCTTCGCTGCCACGTATTTCCTCCGAACTTGGTTAGCTCGTCTAACCACCGGGTCTTAGGACGGCCCTGTGGTCGTTTAACGTTTCTTGGGTACCACTGTATGACCGCATTCGTCCAACGGTTGTCTGTTCGTCGTGCTATGTGTCCAGCCCGTTGCCATTTCATCTGTTTGGCGACATCTCCTACATCACGTACCCTTGTCTGCTCCCTTATCCACTGGTTTCTCTTGCGATCTCTTCTCGTTATGCCCAACATTCCATGACTCGTTGTGTTACTCTTAATTTTTGGATTTCCTTTGTGTTAAGGGTCCATGTTTCAGATTCCTACGTCAGCACTGTTAGTACACATTGGTTGAAGACTTTTCACTTTAGGCGCCCACACAGCTATATATAGATAAGTAAATGTACGTTTAAAGATACTACGGTGAAAAAAAATGTATTTTAGTTCTACAAAATTTTTATAAGATATACTTTATAGCTATTTCGGTTCACGTCATCTTCAGAACTATTAAAATACATTGCTATTTTTCTACCGTGTTATAATGGAGTTCTACCAATTGAATGCTAATTCAACCCATTTAAAGTTAGTTCTAATGAAGGCGTAAGCCGGAATAACTATCAACTATATATCTACAAATTTTGTAGAACTATATTACATTGCCATTTTTTACCGTGTTGTAACGGAGTTCTACCAAATGAATGCCAATGCAATCAATATATTTTTAGCAATCTATTTGCAATTAAATATTTTTATTGTCTTATCGTTAGCATTGTCAACTGATGGGCGAAATCGGGACTAACCATAAAAATATTAAACAGTAGATATAGTACTAAAACTTTATTTTTAATATTTAAAATATATACTTTGTTAGTCCCTTCTACACAGAAATGAAAGTTAACGCATTAAAAGTAATAGTATAAAAAATTGGAAAATTCACGATACCAACTGAGGGTAATGGATAAACTTTCATTATCAAAAAGTGTGAAATTGTTTACGGTTTTAATAATTCAAATTAGATGTGAAAGAGTATGATCTCTTAAGAATACTTTTAGTGAATCTTTTATGGGAGTATTTTAAATAAAAAGTAGCTTCAGACGAGAAAGACTGTAGAAATTAAACCCAAATGCATAATTCGTACACACAAAAGCTTCGATTGATTTCCAAATTTGCAATACCTTTCCGGAATAAATTTGCAAACCGCTTTCATCGCGTTGAAAGCTGCTTTTACCTATGCAGCTACTAACTTGCCAAATCTAATGCCTACAACGCTTGAAAAAAAAATATTTCCAAGTCGTTGCTAGGGTTTCGAACCCTCCGCCGAAATTTCACCACAAGGTTCAATTGAATAATATTCTCCCAAAGTTAGAAGAAGTTTATCATCACTTAGTTGTACCAAGGACGTGCAAACATGAACCAAACGTTACTATACACAAATATATTATAATACTTTCAGACGATATCTGATGCTGCGTGACTCCGTGTATCGATAAATTTGAATCTTTTTGAGCATGGATAAAAAACAATAACTCAAATCAATTAAATGACAATCAGTTATTGGTGGAAAGGCATTATATTATATGTGATATAATAAAAAACACATTTTTGTACTATTTCTACAACATATTTTATGATCAGGACCGATTTCTATCAGTTGATAATACTCCCAATGAGCGAAACTGATCTTCATCATAAAATTTATTATAAAAATTGTACTTTAAAATATATATTTATATAATTTTAATTGTACTGAGATGTATCCGGAGTTTAAATACCCGTTCATATTTATTTATTTCTGTATTCGTTCATTTAGTTCTGACAAATTAGGATTTGGCTTTTATTGGTGTTTGCATGTTTGATATCGAATATTTTTCGTTTTATCGCATTATATCTTAATAAAATTGTTTTGTTTTTTAAGCACCAAAAATTCAATCCAAGCCCGTGCCGCTATAAAATTGGTTTGAATTAACAAATAATTCATATAACATAATTTTTTTTCGGAATTTAGACTCCTAAGTGTCGATGTCTCTTGTATAATGCGCACAATTTAAAAATTCTAAAAGTGACACTTTTCTAAAGTTACATTTTACATAATTACAATTCTTTCATATTGGTTAACAGAAAAGTCAATTGAATGTAGTTGATTCTATACATGCTTTAAGAATCAGTTTCCAATATTTTGAAAAAGTAATCAATCTTTTCAAATGAAAGAAACCAGACAAAGTTGTTCTTTTAGTAATGACTGTTTTTTGTGCAACTTCTCTCTTTAGAAAGAGTAAAGAATAAGGAGGGAAGAAAGGGGCTAGTTAAGAACTGGTTATTTGATTGTTCTCACTATTATAACATGTAATATCGAATGAATATAAAAGCATACACAGGTTACTTGATAATGCTTTAAAACGAAATTCGTTAATCTACTAAAATAATTTATTGGCCATACAAATCTTAACATATTATTTCTTTTGAATAAGTGAATTTTTGTAACATAAAATACCGTCTCATTTTCTATTATAGGTACGACATATTTTCTCATATCAGTATATATATTTTATGAACGAGCAAAAATATTTAAATATAGATTTAAAATTGTTGACGACACGTTTAAGCTTCAGCTAGTATTTTCTTTCATTGGTAATGCGAAATCTTCCTGCACGTCACTGCACGAACTAGGGGGTGATAGATCTTTTGAAGATTCCCTCGTTTCTCGGGGCGAGCTCGTAGTCAAAGGTCGTATTGGGACAGGTTAAAAAGTTATCATTATTTACATAACTAGTGGGGAGGGCCTGTTTAGATTAACGGGGGGGAAAACGATTACGCTTTGAAAGTTTACCCAAGTCAATTTGATGGAAGATTTGTATGCAAAAATCCTAAATACCTACACTAAAATATGTTTCAAGTACTGTTCTATCTACAAAATTTTGAATCTCAGGTTATCTTATTCGCAGAAACGCATATGACGAAAAATATGAAATTAAAAAAAATTAAATAAATTAACTCTTTTACGATAATCCAACATAAACGTTTTCATCTTATTAGGCTATTATGTTAATAAAGGATATTAATTTGATGCTTACATTAATTATTGTATTTTTTTTTCAAATTTTAAAATTTTTATCAATATTTGATATTGTGTGTGTATTCTGCATAGTTTTTATAATTAAAAAAAGAATATTTAATTGTATGATAAGTAACAAAAAAAAAACGATGATGGTGTGGTAATTGAATAATTAATTTATCAACACGACTTATTTCTCTCTCTTAATATCGCAGTGAACAAAAAGTGATAAATCGTCCTTGTTTGAATCTCAATAGAGTGAAATTTTTCTGATCGATCGGTTGATCTTTATGTCGAAGTCTTTAAGTCGAACACAACGACGAAAACAAACACTACCTCAAACAAAAATTCAACTTAAATTGCGCACGGGCGGTTGTTGCTAGTTCTGATGTATCAATGTGAAATAATGCCTGAAGATGTCAAAAGGCGAATCCCGGGTCGTTGTGGAAAAAACATGTGGAATCGTTTCAAAAGTTTCCATAATTCAAAATTTACAATTTTATCAACTGTCTTAACGGTTGAGATGTTAGCAATTAGTGGTATATTCATCAAATATTTTTCGATTTGATTCTTGAAGAATCCATTGATTGATGTAGAATTTTTCTCCGTAGCATTTGACTTATAATTGTTAGTGAAAATACTCGTGTTGATTTTTTACCTCTTGAGTATATTTCAAGTGCTGGTTATTTATAGTCGACTCTGCGTCTAAAATAAACTTACTTTTAATTCAAACAAATTGTCAATGCACTGTATACCTCTTGATTTTTAGAGTTCATTGAGAAAAAAATCTCCACGTATTCGTTAAGTATTCGTACAAATAAACGAACAAACATCAATATTTGTAAAGACCTCGAGTGTGATCTTTTCGGTCTCATGGAGTAATCATTCCCAACTACTCAAGTGATTTCCTAAGAACATTCAAGTTCATTAACACGTAACCAAAACAATGCAAGTGAATACTAAAAATATTAAACAATATGCGATGTTAAGTATTGATAAAAATAAGTTTTACGAAAGAACAATACGATGGAAAAAAATCATACAATCACAGTCTTACTATCAATACATGTACAATTATTTTATACATATATAATCTGTGATTTAAAATGATATTGCATATTATGTCATTCTCTACGTTTAGTTGCTGTGAATTATGTCAACACATTGATAACATAAAATTTTTATTGAATTTGTTTTGTGTTAAAGTTATTTTTAAGTGTCAAATCTCCTTCTTAATGAAAATGCATTAATTCTAAATAAAAAACTTTTTATGTGTTGATTGTCAATTCTTGATGGGAAGATATGATATTTTAAACAATAGAAACACATTTATTAGTACTAATTGCTCAATCTATTTTATGATTAGATGATAATGCACGCGATGAGCGCAACCGGTTCTGGTGTACGGATATTGTTTGCACAAAAATTTTACTAAGGAAAGACATTTTATTTAAATTAAAAAAAAAAAACAATTCAATCAAATACAAAAATACCTTTTGCACAATATTACACAATTTTCACAAAGCGAATTAAATTCAAGTAATATAAAAATAATATTTTTTTAAATAAAAATTATCTTTATGTGTAATTTTATTATTTATTATTATCGTTTTACAAACTTGAGTACATGCAACTAAATCTTGAAATATTTCTCCTTGGATATTCCTGGCAAATATTTGAAACACGCATAACGCTGTCACTAATACACTCTATGAGGAAAGTGTCAGGCCGCAACGGGTGATATTAGGTACAACCCTGAATACACTTGGCAATATTAAATAAACATTGCAAAGATTAAACTCGATTAAAAAATTATCTATCAAGGACGTACAAAAAAAATCTCAAACAATTAAAACAAAACAAGGTTATCCATGCCCTTATAACATTAATCACAACGATAGAATTATTTAATCGTTTTAAGGTTTCATTTTGGTAAAATTTTTTGTATAATTATTCAAATATTTCTGTCGTAGTTTTTGACTCCTTGAGGACAGTAATCGAAATTAGTAGTTTTAAGATAACGTATTATGCCACCTAAAAATCTTTCTAAGCTCACCAAACAAATCAATATATATTCAACGGAAGCCCAAAGTGTTATCAAGTATTTCGGCAACAGAAAACTGAAAATCTGGTTTCTTCAAAATGTCTTTGTGAGTCTAATGTATTTGTCGGTATCGAAAATAAATGTATTCAAGCTCGCACGCGTTTTGTTTATCTCTCCACTTACGGCCTACAAGTCAAATCAATTATCGAATGAAGGATGGAAAACAGAACCCTTTAAATTTACTTACCTGAGAATGCGCTGTCACGTGGGCTTGTGAACGGACAGGTGTGTCTCGTTCAAATCTGCGCTCATCCACTATATTTTACATCCATTCAATTTCATGATAAATTTTGTTTAAGTATCTGAAACTATAGATATTTAGATTTGTTGACAAATCAGTACTATGAAAAATCAGTTAAATTGTATTCAATATTAATTTAAAATCGTTTTGAATATTTATAGCTTTCAATGCATGAACATAACAAATACTACAAAAATATTCACTTTTTTTTATTTTTGGCTTTTTCTATTTGTCAATATTCTGTTCATTGCTGGATGATTTACACTAAAAATACAAAACATAATTGTTATGATTTTAATTGAATAGGTTTATAATTATCGCAAGAAACAAAACAAGCACTGATCATCACATTATAAAATGATAATAAGTGTATTGCGAAAATGTGTTTTACTCATTAAAATGCAAGACAGGAGCTTAAAAAAATAATTTTATAAATTTAGACACTTTATATAGTTTATTAAGTCTTCAGATTTTCATCGAATTATAAAAACTTTTTTGGTAACAAAAACACATTTTCAGTACTGTCTCTACAACAATGGTTCTCATGTGAAATGTCTCGTGGTCGCACCAAATGTGCATTATTGTACATATATAGTGCATTGCACTAAATGATCTTTCACAATATACAGTTGTAGATAAAATCGACAAAATTAATAAAGCAACTGTTGTTAATTCTTTATATTGACTTGATTCATGGTCAACATATGTCTTCAACAAAAAATTTTGAACAGTTTTATTATTAACTGACTGAATGCTGGAGAAGTCAGGCTTATTCAATCAATTTTAAAATTATAATTATAATTTTACAAATTCATTTGTAAAAACACATTTTTTTAAGTATCAATATTTACTATAAAACTGTTGGTGGCCACAGCAAAATCCTCTGGTAGCCGCACATGAGAACCACTGCTCTACAATCAGAATTGGTTTCGTTTATCACGTTGATAATACTGGTAATACTATAAATGTGTTTTTTTTAAATATAGTGCATTTACACCAACAAGTAACAATTGACACTTTGTAAGAGAATTCTAATAGACATACTATGATACAATGTGGAAATTTTAATTCTAGTCGGTCAGTTACATGACCGAGAATCTTAATAATATAACAAAGAAAAATCTTTATGGATGACCACGCCCACCTCATCATTCAAACATTTGTTTTGTTGATTTATTTTTTAAAGAGAAGAGCTTTTGAACTTTTCGAGATTTGTATTTCTTATTGACATGAATTCCATTATGGTTAAAACCTAAATACCTTTACTATCCCTCTCATGATAATTATAGTTATATTTATAACACAATTTTAATTATAGTTGTACGAAGTCGTATCAACACCTTTATATTCATTTATGAAACCTGCTTATTATTTTTTTTTATATGCCCAATTATGATTTGGTAAGAGCTCTTCAGAATTGATATGAAATGAAGAAAGTCGTGAGCTAAGGATGTTTATTCTACATAGTTTATTTAGTTCTACATAGTTCTCGTTTTTTTTCAGAATTATACATTTCAGGAATGTGCAGAAAAAGTAGGGTCGAGGGACGTTCCATTATTTTGTGACTGTACCGGTTCCCGGTAATATATTCCGATGACAATGCCTTAGTCAATATTTTTTAAATTCGTATTACAAGATAATTACTAAATATTATTTCGAATGATGTAGACGGAAATTATAAAAATTATTTCGACTCTATGCTATGTGATTCCTTTTTAACGTGATAAAATTATAAAGGAAAAACATAATATAAATTCAAACTCAGCGCCTAAGTGTTTGCATCTTTTTAATAAAGGTCGCAAAATGACGGCTTTAGAACAGCTGGAAATCAATAGATATAACTATCTAATAAACTAATATATGTCGATCGCCATTGCTCATACCTCTACAGGGGTCTTTTTTGTTTCCGTAATAGACCATTTCCGTGCCATATGTAAACTTATTGAAAAAGCCACCTTTTTAGTTTCATTTACAATTTTTAGTTTTAATACGAGCAAGAAACAAGCTAGTTCGAAGAAAGCTAGAAGAGAGGATGTATTGTGTACCTTTTCGACACAGCTATATATAGATAAGTGAATGCTCGTTTCAGCATAGTTCTGACGATGGCGTGAGCCGAAATAGCTATCAACCATATCTTAAAAAAATAATTTTGTAGAACTAAAATACATTGCTATTTTTTTCACCGTACTATAATGGAGTTCTGCCAAGTGAATGATGCCAATTCAATCAATAAAAATATTTACCTGTGTAATATTATATTAATAGAAGGGTTTTCGTTTCGAAATCGGTAAATACCATGATTCTGTTTTGCTGTTGCAATATTACCCGATATACCAATAACCAAAAAGTAACAATTCGACCACCTATGAAGATTATCCCTTTGATGTTATACACACCCCTAAAGTTACAGTGTACACATGGCCCTGTATTGATAAACATCTATATATATTCAAACCATTTTAGCCTATTCGTTCAGTAAACGGTTTATTAAGAAAGTTCGATTGCAGTTCGTACCATGGAGATTGGTCTCCAAAAGAAATTATTTGGAAGAATGTTGATAGCGAATAATTTTCTTCGTTAATTCAATGATATGATTCGGAAGATATGAGTGAAGGTATTTAAATAACACAAGGTAGAATAGCATGGCGAATAACTTTGTCCAAGATCTCAAATATCAAGTCAAAAACATTTTGACCGAAATTAGAACCTCGGCAATTTGATCGCTTGAATAAATCTTTCACAGCAAACGTGCAAAGGATGGGATGTTGTTTGTCAGTATTATTTACTTTACCGGTTTGACAATTCTTTGTGTAAAATGTTGGTGTTGCTATACAGTCAAAAAATAAATTCCTTTATTGATCGAATTGGCATTTACTTGGATAAACTCCATTATAATACGGTGAAAAAATAGCATTGTATTTAAGTTCTACAAAATCTATAAGATACAAAGTTAATAGCTATTTCGGCTTACGTTTTCGTCAGAAGTGAACCTTGTTTGAATTACTAGCTCTGACGAGGGCGTTAGCCGAAATAACCATTAACTTAACAGTATTTCTTATGATTTTTGTTAATTAATTTTTTTGGTGCTAAAAATATAATTAATGAATAAGGCATTTACTTGGTGGAACTCCATTGCAACGCGGTGGAAAAATGACAATATATCTTAGTTCAACAAAATTTATAAGATATATACACCCAGTTCTTTTTTTACGCAATACATTAGTTCCAGAAAACGGCGCGTAAAAAAAATCGCAACTTTCATATAATTTGATGAATTGGTTCCAAAAATTAAAATATCGCGTGAAAAAGTACCAGAAACGTATGAAAACCCAAAATTTGCTCTTTAAAATTCGTGCAAAAAGTATATATATATATATATATATATATATATATTTCAAGTCTTTATTGCTTATAAAATATAATAAGGCTCTAACAATATAATTTTTTCAATTATATGAATTAAGTTTTAATAATACACATTTTTTTTATTTAAAAAAATAATGAAACGTACATGCCTAGCATCATATATAAGTTTCTTCTTTAAAACAAATTTGGGGAAAAAATCGCGTAAAAACGAGTGAAGCGCGTAAAAAAATGTAACGGTGCCGTCCAAAAAAATCGCGTATAATCTAATTCGCGTAAAAAAAGGACTGGGTGTAGTTGGAAGATCAGAACAACATTTAAACGTAAATTTCTTTATCTGTGTATAAAGCTGTGTAGACAAGGTATACAATAAATCTTTTCTTGAGTTCTAACATCCTAGTTTCACATTATGCTAAAAAAAATGACAAAATGATTTTATGCATTTCTCGAAGCGAAAATTAATCTGGGAGCTTCTTTTGGAATTAATGTTAAGTTTAAGAGCTCTGCAGAAGTTTAACTAAGAGATCAACAATCTAGGAGGAAATGTGTCAGTTACGTTTGTGTTAACTATGAGAATCGATTCAAATACGCGAAAGAAGTGAATGAAATCAAAACTTGAATTCAGTAAATATTGGTTATTCCACCAAAGTTATTGCTTCTATTTAAAAGGAATAGTTTTTTCATAGTTCATCATTACATTTTATACGAACTTCAATGTAAATGACCGATATTTCAACTATACGCTGATGAGTTTAATTGTAAAAAAATGAGACTTCCCCAATCGTTTCATTAACAAGTGATAACCTGTATATTTTATTATTGAGAATTTACCACCACAGTTGTAGAGCTTTATGTGTATATTCTCCGTTGAATCAATAATGCCTTATTCATCATGAATACGACCTTAAAAATCTACTGATGTATTCATTTTTGCAATATGCAAAACGTCAGAACGATTATAAAGGTAATATGTCATTCAAAGTTTATTGAATATTTCATATTTTATGAGGACCAACTAGTGAGTAATTCGTTAATCTATGAGTCGGTTAGTGGTAGTCGAATCTTTAAATACATCTAATGAAGTTCAGTTCGAGGATGAGTGGGTCGATAGTAATATTACCAACTTCTTTACTCTGTGAACATCATGTGTAGTGATGGCATTAAAAATATACGTAAAACTTGTATTGGACATTTTAAAAAACCTTATTCAAATGTTTGGTTGAAATTTTTTTTCTAATATATTAATTTTTCTTCAAACCGATTCATAAAAAAGGTTGGCAGACTTATTTTTAATATTTTCATAATCGCATTATTTGTTTCATCCATGCCATTACCGACATCAAAAAAGAGGTTGAACGATTGAAACATAATGCATATTAAGACGGTCTATTAGAAGTGCATGTGTTCCAAGCGTCTATAAAAATGTAACGCCTGCAATTCACCGCCAGTAATTTATCGCCAAAAATTCGCCACTGCGCCAATCGATCGCATTAACTTTGGTTTACACACAAATGTGTTGAAGATGTGTGTAGTCAAATCATTTTTATCCCTCTGACTGCAAATAAATGATTGTAATGTGTTGATAGTTGATTCTTAAAAACTTTATTGTATTAAAAATGCTTAATCTTTCACGTGCAAGCCATTTTTTGTACTCAGACATTATGTGATTTGTCCTACCCCAATATTAATTATTCAATTATTGTCCTTTATTCAGTTAATTGATTGCATTAATATTAACGTGGTAGAAATCCATTATAACACGGGGGAAAATGGAAATTTATTTCAATTATACGAAACATAAGATATATAAGTGACAGCTATTTCGACTTACGCCTTCATCAGAACTTGATTTCTTATAAATTTTGTAGGACTTAAATACATTGCTATTTTTTGAATAGTATAATAATCAGTTGATAATGCTCGCGATGAGCGAAACCGGTCCTGATCAAAAAATATATTGTGGAAATAAGTACTGAAAAAATGTGTTTTTATTATTAAAAATATCATGCCTGAAGAAGTGACAGTTAACACCTTAAAAGTGACATTGCTATTTCTTCACCGTGTCTCTTACTCAGCTTAACGGGGAACGGATTAAGCACAATACGGTATATCATAGTATAATCGTCTTTGTATAAAATAAAGAATAATCACGGTTCTTTTATTGACCATTATTTTTCTATGGAAAATGACTGCATACATAACCGACGGAGGCAGTAAAACCAATTTGTGTATATTTTATACATGCTATTCTTATTAAGTTATTATAATCCGGCTCGTGCGAACCGGCAAGCCTCCGTAAACTGCAACAGTACATCACTAATCACATACGGAATCCGTCCCTAAACACCTATCATTTTTTACATAAATAATCATATTCCATTCATACATATGTATTGATTTGTTCGCTTTCAAAAAGCTTCGAGCTATTCATTGAGTCAATTCTATACAATATGTAAAACTATTCAAATGTCATAAATTAGAAACAAAATTACTGTTTGATTACTGTAATATTTCCATTGTCATAAAAATCTTTACAACAATACACCAGCAAATAAAAGTACAATCAAATCATACTTAAAATTTTTGTCTGTCTTTTGTTTGTTTGTTTTAAAACACATCGTCTAGACACGTAAAAATTTTAGTAACTTGATTAATAAATGGTCGGAGTCAGGGGATGTTAACGAGCGGACCACTTGAGGGTCCGTAATTGCTCATTGATTTTAACAACATAACATATATTGAGTATGTCTGCATATCGGTGGCGAAGAATTAACCGTGTAGCAAAAGTTTCAAATAAATAACATATATAAATTATTTAAAAAAATTTTAATCATAATAAAAACACATTATTGAGTACTATTAACTCCCACAATATATTTTATGATCATTTGATAATGCTCGAGATGAGCGAAACCGATCCTGATCATAAAAATTATTTTGAATACAGTACTGAAAAATGTGTTTTTAGTATTTTAATATCATCATGACTTTCCATCAAGGAATGAAGAAAAATACCTTTAAAGTGAATTAATTTTATACGTATTAAAGCTTAATTAATTTATTTATACGTTTTAAAATATAAAATTAAATTAATTGTGTAAGAATTAAAGTATTAAATTTAAGCTTGAAACTATTGAGCTTATCATTAAATACTTCATTTAAAATAAGACTGAATAAAACGGAAAATGCTAGAAAGCTTTAAGTAATATTTTTTAATGTCACTTTGGAACATTTCTTATAAAAATTGTTTTATGTGGTACGAAGCTGTTACGGTTATAAGATGCAAGATAAATGTCACTTCTTGGTGGTAAAGCATCATTTTTAAATAAATAAAACACAATATTAAGTCAGTTGATAATACTCGCGATGAACGAAATCGGTCACGATCTTAACTATAAAATATTTTAGAAATATATAGTACCTAGCACAAAGCTATTTCTTTCTAGCTTGATACTTCAATTTCAAACAAAGAACCCTTAAGATCACTTACTAATCTAAAGACAGTTTTATCTATACGTTTTCCTCTCTAAAAGAGGAACATTAAAAAAAATGTGAAAAGAGTTAATTTTTATAGTGAGGCCAAAATAGATCGATGAAATCATTAAATTGGGAACGATAAATGAGGAAATATTTTGAATTGTTCTTACGAGTGTATGTCTGGTTCTATTATAATTAAATTGAATAAGACACGCAGAAAGGAACAATTGGAGTATTACTGCATTTGAAAAATCAATTTATTTAATGCAACTAAGGGAATTTAAAAATATAATACACCAACCTACTATAAAAGGTTTGATTACTATGAATGCCAGTAAATCACGAAATCTGTAATATCAAATGTATATTTCAATTCAAAAATGACAGCAGAGTAATCATTAATTCTATTTCTTTTATGAAGATTAAAATATTGTCTCACTAATTTTCTTTTCTAACATAAATGCTTACAGTTAATGATTGAGACACTCCTAAACACTTGAAGAACGAGACAAGTTTCGCTCGTTTTAAGTAAAATACGTTTGATTCTTTTTATCTTGGCAACACAGACACACGTTATCAAATAAAAATAAAACGTTTTGACGTAAAATAATTAACGTCTATGCAAACCGGATGCAGTTTATATTCAACAGAAATTTATCTCTAAGAATATCTTTATTTCATCTTCCGTCTTCGAAATTCTAAAAAGTTTATGTTTCTGTGATTTTTTGATTATATTCTAAGCTCATTTAAAAAAGGCAAACTTGTAAATATGTTAAAATGCTTGTCCGGTAGAAACGACCAAAAATAAATATAGATTTATTTTCTTTCCATCGTAACTAATATAGATACAATTTATATGATTTTTCTGTCTACTGATGGTGCTTGATGGAATTTGAATCGTACATAAATACACTACGTAATCGAGTACATGGATGCACTTGAACTGGTAGTCAGCAAAACTCAGGGCATTGTTCAATCATTCAAAAAACAAAATAATTTTATCCCTGTAACGATATAAGTTTTATTTTAAATCCACCCATGGATATATATCTCACTGTGCTATAATTTTACTCTTGTAATCACATCTCATTACAATGTCATTAAGTTTGATTATTTTTTTCAAATAAGAATGACGTTATTATCAAACCAGTGTCGTAAGTGAGAAAACATAAAAAATGTACAAAAAAAACGATTCTATTTGATTTTTCAAAATCTAAAATTTCATTTATTTTATGAAATTTTTGAATATAACAAACAAGCTCAAAATTTTTATAATTCAAACTTTATATCGAAGTTCTATTAACTCAATTCGTGCTAAGAACACGTCTAGCGTGTCCATACATATATCTACTATGTTCTCAGGACCCACGTAGCGTGTATATGCCAGAAACGTAAAAAATAATTTTACGACCATAAGAGTATTAAATTGCCGCCGATTTATCAGTGTAATATAAGACACAAAAATACCAACGTCCTATTTGTACTTACCGACACCCGCATTTATATTCTTTGAAGTAATGCATATTATTAATAATTTGCTATACATTTTTATTATTCAAACTATTCAATATATCCTATCGTATTGGCCATATTATATTAATTGGCCCTTTCAACTTCTAGTAAAACAAAAAGGGTTGTCAGCCGTCATTATCTCATATATATCACCATTTATTTATGGCTCCACCGTTATCTTTTTAGAATGCCATATAACAGAAGTTTTTATCATGAGATGATTGTGTTTTTTGGATTTCAAATCTAAAGTATGCGAATTTATCTGTTATTCATAAAAAAAAATTAAGAAAATTTTTTTTCAAATGTCTACAAAACTTTGCATTCCGGCAGTTGTATTTGATTTTTTATAAGCTCTTCTACTGAATAATTTTACTTGAAATCTAATAGCTTAAAAAAATGAGGTCAATCAGTATTTTTGATCTAGATCAATAATATTAACCGATAAAAAAGCTCTAAAATGAGGTTTACGTTTAACAAAATAAAAAGAAAAAGAATAGATTTGTACAATTCTATTTCGAGACTTAAAAAATGATCAACATCAAGAAAGTTATTGTCAGCCAAAAATTTAAAAATCTTTAACTGGCCAATAACTTTGCATATCACTCTATCACCTTTTCTGCGAGACAATTTTAAAAACTGCATTTCAAAATTTATTAAAATATTATGGAGGCGGTCAATTTACGGTTGCACACGCAGCAAAACTGTTAGGCGCGGTCCTGAGACATGACAAGTATTTAGGTTTGATTTAAATGTTTTCATCACGTTAGTATAATTTTCAGAAAATAGATAAATTGAGTTAACTTGTTAGGGTCTTAAATAAGATGTTAACATCTCATTTATAAACGTCTTAGAAGCAAAATGAACATCGTTTGATATATTTTCTACGACTCTCAAAATGTTACAAAAATTAATATGCTTACAGTTTCAAATGGTACTCAACTATTCATTCACATGCTATGTCTTGACACTGTTCTTATAAGGTGTATTCCGCAGCGTATCAAGGTTATGTGTATTTAAAATTTTTGCCAAAAATATCTTATGAAAATTTTTCAAGGCATGTTTGCATGTTTCCATCGTAGGAATTTGGCTTATTTAAATATTGTAATATCAATATAAAAACTTAATATTTTCTTATTATTTTAATTTACCGCCTACCTATTAATTAAATATAAATAAAATTGTTAAATTAACTTTTTTTCAGTTATGTAGCTCTCGTTCACTATAACAGTATATGAAGAATATATCGGATCCGTGGTGCAGTGGTCAAAGGCGTTGGCTTCTGTGACGAATCTCACGAGATAACCACTGTTGTTGTCATAGCTCTATCTTTATTTCCTTCGGACAACAATCAGTTCTCGTGGAAAATTTTGTTGGTATACCTCAATTACACTGACATTTACATCTCTATATTGGACACGGATGCAGATAAAAAAATAGTAATTTCGTCTCCCTTTTATATTTAATTTACTTACTTATAACCTTGGTATCAAATACAATTATTACATTGCCTAGATATAAATGAACAAAAAAAAACATCAATAATCGCCATCTTTGAATTCTCAATATATCTTGATAAATAAATAATTTTATAGACAGTTTAAGAAGCACTAGTTTCTTTCCAAAGATTGAGATCTATATATAAGGAAAAAATAAAAATAAACTATAGTCACGGACAACCTACAAGCGAAGTTTTTCCTGCACATTCAAATATGTTTATTTTTGATGCGACCATTCTAGGAACACAAATTCAATATAAATAATTAAGCTTTTATTCTGCCAAAAATAAAACAAAATTTGATATTGCACTTCTTCTAGAGTTATCAATTGATTTAAACAAAAATATAACCATTATTGTTATATATCGATGATATTATCAAAATGAATTAAGTGACTATAAATAAATTTAAAAACAGATTTGTTTAATTTGCTAATTTTTATGTATTTATTTATATAATGTCACCTTTTTATCATTTAATGGAGCGTATTTTTATGCAAATTAGTAGATAGCCTGTTACGAAAATCGCTTTCATATAAAAATTTTAATCTTGACACTTTGTATATTTCCACACGTTTCGCCACTCACAACCCATATTTCATAGTCAGTACTATTTTAATTAGTCAGTATTATACTATTGCATCTTTGAGATAAAATGCCTGACGATGATGAAAGGGGTAACCCGTGTTGGGAGAGACAATACATATAGAAATGTACAAAGTTTTCATTTCAAATTTTTTATTGAAATTCCATCAATTTTTCCAAAAAGTAAGATTTTGTTTATTGAATTGGAATTTACTTTGTAGGATAAAATTTTTATAAGGTCAAAATGTTAGTTATTGATAGTTGTTTCGGTTTTTGCCATGGGTCTAGCTCTGATGATGGCGACAGATGAAATAGCTATCATTTTTCCATTTTTATTTTTTTTAATAATATTAACAAGTTTACCGAATTAGTGAAATATTATATATTTTACATGTAAACACTAACAATATTTTTAAAGCATTTAATTTATATTAATCATAAATACTTTCCCGTTAATGCTATTCAAATAGCATCTTAAAAATCTGTGATGACTATCTATAAATAAGCAAGCCAGGCCCGATCGTTAAAAATAAAATGCATAGATGGTAGAAAAAATCAATGTTAGTAAAAGCCTGTAGATGCTTTTAAATCTAGCGAAACACGTGTCACATCTACAACCAAGCTAAATGAAACACCAAACCTATTAATTTTAATTCTATTTGCACAAAAATCAAATTGTGTCACTTTTCTTCTTTCTTCTTCTCAATTCTTGTTATACAGGCTTTTCTATTTTTTTACTTTGGTCATCATTTCAAGTCTGTTATTATTTTGTAGTGCTAAATTCTATTTTTATAAAGAATAAATATAATATTTCGCCGTGATGAATATTTAATATTCAATGCGAAGTGTTTTGAAGCGTTAAAAAAATCATATGAAATTCTCTACGTCTACTAAATCAAATGCAAATCGTGGCTTTAGTACGAAGAATTTTGGTCACCGCTAGTCATGTCAGACGATCCGAATGCCTCAAAACACATATATTTCCAGGGCGTCGAATTGTTCAGATGTTTTGAATAACCAAGTGTCGACTGTTCGGGACAGCGCAGCGCTACGGACGAGTGAATTATTGCTGGCAACTGGCCGACCCTTGACTCGTACCAGTCACTGGCCATTGTAGGCAAATGACTAAGTATACGAACACAATAAAGCAAATATCACTACAATCACGCGCGAGGATAACGTTTCAAGACATATCATATAATATATGCTTACAGCATGGTTCAATATAAAAATACCTTTATTGAAGATTTAAATGTATTTGATATAACGCTTAGCAATCTTTATGTATTTTTGTGAGGCAATTTCTTATTGATGTATTTACAATACTCAAACTAATATGAAACACAGATTGGGTATTTTTGGACTAGATGGTAACAGATATAATTTTGAATGAAACACTTTTTGATATTTTAACCGTTCAATAAATAAACATAAATTTTTCTCCACTGTGAACCGAATGATTTTTTATTATAAATTATATACATATATATAAACAATGAAAATATTATTATAAATGAATTAATAAATTATTAATATAATTATATCTATAATTATTTTACTATTCCGTAAAGACTTCGTATTACTGTGACTTATCTGTCGTCGAGTAGTCTTTTTTACTTAACCTTTTGTGCTCGGATGCTGTCATACGGTATTGATTTTTTCCTTATAACTTAAATGCCACTATTATATTAACCCTAATTTTTATTTCAACATCAACATTAATGTATTTTTTTATTCTTTGTATTTAACGGTGGAACTTCTTGGCTCTGCATCGATTATCTGAGTGATGAATTTAATTTATGTTCCATCATTAGCCGAGTGAAAAGAATTTTTATTACCAGTATGGACAGCTATATAAATTGATTTATAATTATGTTTTTGTAGTTGATAAGTGAAGTCGAGCAATATCTTTGTATGCCAGAGGTTTTCATATAAAAGTCCACTGTGGCCACATTACAAATATCAGCGATATTATGAAAGTGTTTCGTGGCCGCAAAGATACCAATTAATTTGATAAAAACAAAGTTTTTTAAATATCATTATTCAGTTGGTGGTCGCATCGTATTTTTTTCTGGCCTCACATTAACACATTTGCTTTATACCTAATCTCTTTCAAAACAAATGGTAATATATTACTTAGTATCAACACTTATCTTAGAAAAAAATCAGATTACATAAGCTCAGATACATATGATTCATATTGGAAACATGCTAGTAACGAATAGCGTAAAAGCTATTGTTTGTTTGTTTTTGTCATTTAATGTATACTATGAAATTGATGTAAAATTCGTTTTGATAAGCTTGTAAAATTGAGTCCGAGATGGCGTTTTAAAAACCATAGAGATTCTAGCTACATTTTTTGTTTACTTTATAAAAATCTAAAATATAAAATATGTCTAATATTTTGTATAATAGTTGTTTAGTGCCTCAGAATATCGTTTTTATTTATGTATATTAACATAAGCTTTTTGGCCTACCAAAACG
The DNA here is from genome assembly GCA_028555115.1 of Himalopsyche japonica. Classification (NCBI taxonomy): domain Eukaryota; kingdom Metazoa; phylum Arthropoda; class Insecta; order Trichoptera; family Rhyacophilidae; genus Himalopsyche; species Himalopsyche japonica. The sequence continues at coordinate 729,679 of JAHFWJ010000715.1, forward strand.
TGCATTATAAGTACACCATGTATATTAAAGTCACGAATTGTTAAAAAAAACACTAACCCAATCATTCAGGTCGGTTTTCTTCGAACAACTCAACAATTTTATTTAACCCAATCCCTGCTGAGTTGTGTGAAGAATTTTTCAACACTGAATGTTCAAATATTTATTGGATAGCGTTGATGCTCAGCATTCCTATTGAGATTTTCAGGACATGTAAGGCAATGTTTTAAATAAAAAATAAGCTTGTTCATAGAACTTTTATCACTGCTAATGTGATTATATTTTTGTCATGTTTATTATCACACTATAGTCAGCTGTCTTAACAGATCAGACGTTAGTAGTCATAGGGTTAAATTTCAACGTGTTGAGTCACAACAGAAAAAATAATGTAACAATTTGGCATCTAAGATTAAATAAACTTTTTTAAAAGAACCACGCTATATTTAAACATAGATCTTATGTATTTGGAACAGATAAAGTTTCAACATTATTTCCTTTGCTCTCAACATTTTTACGCTAGTTTTATTGTTTTCATTAAGGCTTCTTAAATGTTTTATTACAACGGAATTCATCGGTATAAAAGACAATGGCGTTCTTTTACCAGCGTTTTGGTCTCGTTTTGTTTAATGTTTAAAAGCATTGCTTTCCTTTTTGTTTCGCTAATGTTTGCCTATAAAGAGACACCGATTTTTAACTCGGCCTTAATGTACAAATAAAATCTCTCAACATTCTTCCATATTATCTACCTATTTTATTTTAACACCTTCATTACCACTATCACAACAATTAGAACTATTTTTTTAATATTTTGAACATAATTTTATCATGTGTAACCAGGGCTCTGACAACTTTTCGTTTGGACGATTTGAAGAATATATCAGTGAATAATTTCCCGAATTGGTTGGTTGATCATTTTTTTGGTTGGAGCCGTGTTTTTTTCAACGATTCCACAGCCTTGTGTATAACCATTCAGTTCACTGATGTGCACTTTAATGTTCTAAAATATTTTTTACCTTTCACGTGAATAAATATTAGGAAGCGTTTGTCATTTCTTAATTACTTATATACGCCTCTCATCAAAAATGACGTTCGTTACTATGTTGTAGAGTAGACTGACAAGAAATAGACACACATCAAATTTATTAGGTTAATGCTGCATGTTTTTCAAAAGTAATTTAATTCTATAAAAGTAGGATTCGTATAAAAAATACAACATTTTAACCTTGGCTTGTTAAAAAGCAATCACACTTTTTTAGAGCTGAACAAAAAAAGAAAACCTACGTTATTTTTAGAGACTTTGAGATAAGACGATTATTATATTGTTGTCCTACTTATAACAGGCATTACAATACGATTTTAAGTAAGCCACATATAAAATTAATGAGCAAAATGTAATTCAATACTGTGATTAAACATTTTTTTATACTGCTCTTAAATGGAGACGATTGAACCACATCACGTACGATGTTTCTCAACGACTCTCCGTTAAGTGAAGGCTATTTTGAATCGGTGAAAAATCGATGTCAATCGTGAAAATCCGTTGAATTGCAACACAGTTAGCCATGTCAAATATTGGAATTAAGACATTTTGAGAAAAGAAAATTAATTGCAACAGTGATGCTGAACATAAGGAGTTAAAAAATTATGCGATCCTTGTAGCAGTCTTTCGCTTGTCTTCTTATTGGGGCGTCTCGTAAAAAAGCTCTCGGTGAAAAACAAAACAATTTAGCCGAGATTCGAACCGCAGCGAGACTATGAAAGCTTTTGCGGTGATTTTCTCTGCTCGCCTACGTCACACGGTTCACTTCACATTTTTGATGGATACAACCAGACGTTTACAGATGGCGTTATTATACAGTGTGATCAAAAAGAGGGTAAACGATTTTTATTATTACGATTACAACTTAGTCGCCATTCCGACACAGACTTTTAAATAACTACCAAAAATAAACATATTTGAATATCTAAAGGCCAAACCAGCCTACACAAAACACGAGACAATTTTTGTAACACGTTTAACTTCATAGCTACTAATTCCACAACAAAATGGCATCCTGTGAGCCCTTTTTTATCTTGACATGTAAACTAACGTTTTAACGTTTGTTATTTTCAGAGTAAATATTTGAAATGAACATTTTTTTGTTTTTTAATTATCTATATATATTAATTAAGTATGCCCACTCCCAATATGGAGGATATGACCTCCTGTTTAAGTATGTTCTACTGAAACTGCTTAGTGTTCGGTTGTTTAATCTTTCAATAACAAAGTAAGAATGAAATCAGTAGTGGAATAATAATTAGCAACTAGCATTTTTTGCGCCACGATTTACATTAAAAAACAAAAAAAAAACATATTATTATTGATATTAAAAAAAAAAAATATAAGTTACATATCGATGACACATTGAAAAAAATTAACAGTATTTGAATGATAAATTAAAAATTATACCGGCATGTATATGGCAGCATTTTAATGCAAAAGTGTTAAATATCACAAAAACATTTATCTACAAGAGCTCATTGTATTCTGAATGAAACATGTAACGTGATATCCTTCACGAAGTTGACCACTTCACTGCGAATCGACGAACTGTTTATTATTAATAAATTATCTTTAAGAAATAAATGGTAGCATATTCTTGAAATTTAATGCTGTCTTTTTCCGTTGTCATAGATTTATCGGTAACTCATATATTTAATGCAATTAACCACAGCGACTTTTGTGTCACACTGTGCAGATAAAAGGTGTTCGGAACACGGGAAAGCTGTTAAATCAATAGGGAGGCTGTTCTTCGGAATCTGAGTGGTTTGTAAATGTCGTAAGTATACTAGATTTGCGCTTCTTATGTACAGCAAAAGCCGTACAATTTTATCGACGCAGTATCGGAAATGACTAATGGCTTGCTTTAGAGCTTAATCATGTAGAAATTGTTGATTTGCTCTTTGCTGGTCGCTGGGCGGCTATTATTTTATTTTCCCGCGCGACTCCATCTTGAAAATCGTGGCGTAGGTGGTGACCTCTGTGAATTCAATTAATTACTTATTTTGCAAAGTTCAGTGCTCCATGGTGACATTTAAAATGATTTTTTTGCAATAAGCATAATTTTATTTTTTCTGTTTTTATTGGATTACATATTTTATTCTATAAAGAGCATGAAGAAATACCTATAACATTTATTAAAAAATATCATAAAAGGCAATAAAGCTGTTTTCAGTTGCTTAAAATTTATGAATAATGATTCTTTATAATCCAGCTTTACTCGATATAAAGGAAACTAAGATTTACACGTCAATATTATTATAACGTTATTTTGAAGTAACCTAAATTTTTTGAATTGAAAATATTTTTGTCAACCACACCACGAGCAAAACCTAAAAATATATTTGATCAATAAATTAAAGTGACTAAAAACCCAATATGGAATATATTAGTATAGCATGCAACATATGAGCTATGAATGGCATTACCCATAAAAACAAACGAAAGCGACACCAGTTTTTTTTTATTCATACATTTACAATTGACTCTCTTTTGGATCAAAAGTCAGTGAAGCCAAAAAACTATACAATACTTTTTACATCTGTGGTTGCAGGCAATGAACCGTATCCCTGCTTGCTTAAGAAATAAATCCACATACAGTAAAAGGTACGACTTCAAAAAAAAAAAATCCAAATAATTGAAGTAATTTTTTCGGTTGTGTGTGTGTGTGTGTTAAAATTTTATTTTGTTTTTAACAGATAATGTTCAATGTATCTGTTTTTTTTTTCAAATTTGAGTGATTATTAACTACTACTCATTTCAAGGCGCTAACTGTCACTTCTTGGTGAAAAGTTATTTTATTTGATAAAGAAGTAAACATTTTAGTATCGAAATTTTAACTGCTAGTTAGATATTTTTATTACATGCATTTCATATTCTTAGTTTATTTCTTATAGTCTCTTATTTTTTAGCGTCACCGAAACCATTCTAATATATACTGTATCTTGTCTTATTGTTGTAACACTGTATGGTGTTTTCAGAGCGGAATTAAGAAACAGAGATTAATAAAAACGTGCTGTAAAAAGTATAAAATAATCATCTGGAAAATTTTTCCAAATCACTGGATTATGTCTGTCTAAAACGGATTTATGGATAATCTTTCGATTAATTTGATTCGTACTCAATCTACAATCATCATTGAACAGTGAGTCATTTTATTCCGCTATGGAGTAATACAAACCGGGTAGAGAAACTGACTCAAAATATTCTACACTATCCATAATATTATATATGACCCGATCTTAATTCTAACAAACAAATACATTTTTTCCTACTAAACATTCATTTTAAAATGTATGTATGGTTGCATTTATAAATATAATAATGTCAGCATTGTAAATTGTCTATAGGCCACCACGAAGTATGCAATATATTTGTTTATTGCCATATTTTGACAGTAAGGAGTAGTAGTTTTGCATGTTGTTTTTACCTATTATAAACCCTCGCTTCATTACAATGCTTGGGCAGTAAAATTTAACTACATCTGTTGTTTTCTACAGGTGATAAAAACACCAGCCAAGACCAAATGCACGATAAACATAGTAAAATACAATGTAAGATAAGTACTCCAACGATAATTAGACTTGTTTATGGTCAATCCTAATCTAGGTATAGAGAGGAAACATTGTTATAAAGGAGAGTCTACAGTAATGCTTTTGTTACCATAGGATTTTGCAAACATTAAAACAAATTCAATTCCGGTTATAGCCGTAACGTTATATGTTGGAGTAGATTTTAGTAGCATTTGTGGGTAGTGAAAAAAACGACAATATTGTTTAATTGACATTCAAATTGGCAAGTTGATATAACTATCCAATTATCAGTACAAGAGTTTAAATTTACAGAATTATAACAACAAAAATGTATGTTGAAATAATTTATGATATCGACTGAATGTGCTTGATTGAATTTCAATATAAAATTTTAATTTTTGAAACTTGGTTCGATTTCACATATTTTGTTACTAGCGACCCGGGTTTCACCATTCGATATCTTCAGGCACTCTATCACACGGATGCAACCGAAGTATCAGTTCTGAAAAAAGGATGTTTGAAAGGTGAAATCAGTAGTGACAAAATATTTGGAATCGTACCAAGTTTCCACAATTTAAATTTATATTTTGAGTTGATTGGAGTAGCAAGCTATATTGTATGTTCCGATATTAAACACTTTTCTCCCACGTACAAATAATATATATATAATAATATCAGAACGTATAGAGATGAAATAACAAAACATGCGAATTTTAAAAAAATATTACATTTATTTCAATACGATGTTGCTGAAAATGATTTTTTCTAATAATTTGTTAACATCCATGTTGTATTGTAAATAAATATAATGATTAACTGGTGCTATTTAATAACACCTGCTGCCTCTGTCAAATATACCAACAGATGGAGAAACCAATCGCGTAAGTCAACTTTTCAACTTTTTTTATTAAGTATTTATCAAGAAGGTACAACTCTTCTTCATAAATACATTAATTTAGGTTCTTTAATCCGGGAGAAAAACTACATAGGTCAGAAAAATGTCATCATATACTCAACACATTTTTGTTCTTAGTTAGTTCACTGCCAGTGACTTATTTGAAGACTTTTGTATAAAAATCAAATCGCAACATACAAAAACTGTCTTACGAAAACCTTGTCATTTTGAATTTCACGGATGATCTTTAATTAATTGCACACAAATAGAAAAGTGTTGTTGGTCAATGTCGAAGTCGATTTTTTTAAAGACTCTACAGTCCTATTCAGTCAAACAAATTTTGTTGTAAATATTTGTTTGAAGATTTGATCACGTTTCCATTAACCGATTCTATGCCTGGAAGGATTAATATGACCGTACACGGAGGGCCGCGGTTTTCTTTCAAGAAATAAGTCGATGTCAAAAAATCGATGTATTACAGATTAAAATTCAATATCCATTGAGTTCAAGTATTACAACACGATCTCAAAAGATGTCACTGTATGCAAGTTAAATTTAATTATTTAAGAGAGGTACTGGTGACTTGTAAATCAAGTATAAAGTAGAGCGTATTAATTCGCTCATTTTTTATGGACGGCCCCGTAAACACGGAATTTTAGAGCGAATAAACTCGCTTGCGGCAGCGATCCGGTTAAAATCAATTATAATTGATTTTAATGTGTGAGTGATGTGTACATTTTCAATTATTATTTAAATTGCATTAATTAACTACTATATTCATAATTTAACCATAATAAAAGTCGGATTTTTTCCAACGATATATAATCTTAGAGCGTATTATCACTTGTTTTTTGAAAGAAAACCGTGGCCCTCCGTGTACGGCCATATTAATCCTTCCAGGCATAGAATCGGTTAAAATAACAATTATTTGTAACAACTATGTGAAAACCATTAAATGAATTATTAATAATTATAATGTCTATTTCCGCATCATAAAAGGAAATGGATCAAATAAATAAATCACCAATAGCTTCAATAAAATTCACGCGAGTCACGTCTCTATTGTCATAACGAAATACTAATTGGAAAATTAGCCGACTGCTGTTATTAATTTTCAGGGAACTGCTCATTACGGAATGAAAACTTGCTATCACTAATTTACAATTACATAATCATATCATAGCTATGATTTTATCACATCGCTCTAATAATTAATCTATTTAATCTGTTTACGGGGTAACAGTTAGAATAAATTGTATAGTTGTTTCGATTCAATTTAAAATGATCGCCCCATTCCCGGGAACTGCAATTAAGGGCTGCAATAATTTACTTGGCAAAAGTATTTTGACATTTATTATTTTTAAAAGAGTATAATAATCTGATTTACATTTTAGATAACTTCTACGGATACTTTATACATATACATATTAAATTAAATTTTATCGCTGTTCTTTCACTAGGTGTGCAACTCTACGTGACATGTATTTTACTCATTTTAGTTTCACCTTCTGGTACAATTAGTCTGAAAATGCTTCTTAAAGAAGTTAAGCACATGTCAAGTCTGAAAAAAAATATTGCCACAGTAATTTTGTCAATGTTAATTTAATATAATATTTATTTAAATTTTAATTGTTTCAACTTTGTACAATTCCATCAGTTGGTTCTGTTGCATCCGTGTGATAGAATTCATGAATATGTCGAAATATGTGGAATCGTACAAAGTTTTAACGATTCAAATTTGATATTGAAATTCCATCAAGCATATTCAGTTGATATCATAAATTATATTCATTTATTTATTGTTCTCTCGGGACTGTGGAGTCAGAACAACTAGTTTTACGATTCAACGATTTCAAAAAATATCTCAATGAACAAGAACAAATAAATCGTCTTTGTTTGAGTCTCAATATAGTAGATGAAGGCTGAAGACTGTATTAAAAAAATAAAAAATGAATTTATGAAGCATTGAAAATAGTATTAAAAAAATGACCGAGTCTATAATTGAAATGTTTAAGTGGCAATACAGCGGTTTTGAGAAATCATACAAAATTTAATATTGACCGTAACAGCATTGCCATGTACACAAATATCCGCTGTGCGGTTTTATTTCTGATTTGTAGTTGTTTTATTTTTATTTATTTCTGTAACCTTTTTAATTTAAATATTTTGGCTATTGGTTGGAATAACTTTAATTTGATGCTCATACATATGAAAGGTGGAGGAAAAAACCTGACAAAATTAATCTTTTCATAATTTAATTTATATCAAATATGACAAATTTTAGTACCGATAAACTGCCCTCTAAAGCCAATATCAGAAGTGTGTTAAATAATGTACCGAAAAAGATTTTTTTTGCATTACATTATAAAAATAAGTTGTCAGGATTATTATAATGCAAGTTGTTTCATCATAAATCATTCACAATATACATTTAAAAAAATGACATTATACGATGAATGAGAGAGTTTCTCAAATAGTTTTTCGCGGGAAACTATTCTCCGCAAGATGTGAACAGGCATTCGACAAAAATATGAAAGGTTTTTTGCCGTAACGATTGCAACATGTTCAAAATTATTTTCACTATTGACTGAGGGTGTTGATGGAATTTCAATGAAAAATTTTAGCTGTTAAAAATTTATACAATTCTACGTGTTTTGACTTTGGGTATCTTCAGGCTCTCTATCATATGGATGCAATAGAGCTTTGTATTGAAAGTCATAAATATTCAAATTCGATATTCAAAATGGTTTCAATTTGAATAGTAAGTTTAGCTCAGCTAACAAAATGAGTAATGATTTTTAAAGTGTTCTATCCCAGGAAAAGTTTGTGAAACACTAATCTATAATATATAAAAATAACTTTCGTGTTATTTTTATCCTATATTTCTTTATTATATATACATAGTCTTGATGCCGACATTTGATAAACGATAAAAATACAAGTCTTCAGAGAATTCAAAATTTATGAATTATTTTAAAATGACAAATGACGGCTGCTCTATAGAATGACAGTTGTTCACCCCTGACCACATGACTCATGTATCATGTTGTCATACAAGTAACACCCCCGTATGACACGATCTATATAAAGCCATCAGATGTTACCCACAGTCTCCGCACAATGGGCCTCTACGAAAGCTCACTCAAGCGGGCTATCTCGCTTATTTTCCTACAATGCTATCTCGATTTCGCGAACCCACGAAATAATGTCCCTGCGCAATATTATCAAAAAATATTTCACGTTTATTTATACATTTTCAACGATATCTGCTGCTTTTGTGGAACATATGATTTTTTTATCGACTTTTAGTTTATTTACGTTTTAAATGTTTATAGTCAATTCATGGTGAGAAAGAAATATTTACAACAACAAAAAAATGTTCCTTAATATTTTACGTTGTATATTAAATTATTAACGGTATTTCGTTTTATACAAAAGTATAAGGTGAAGAAAAATTTGAATTTCAAATGTAAAAACTAATGGTTCAAGTATGACTTTAGAATCAAACGGTTTCTAGATTGGAAAATAAATGAATACAAATATGTTCTCTAAAAGTCGGTAGCCATAAATCTGAAAAATATAAAATTCTTTATTCATTCTTTAGTATATATAACTCCAAACGTTTAAATATGTTCCAAAGAAAAATTAATATGCATCGAGCTTAAGAATGACATATATCCTACTTAGACACTTAATGGATAGTTGAACAATAAATATTTCAAATATTAACCGCCCTACCTATTTTTTTATATACCACGATATACCCGCCCCTGACTTTTGAGGAGTATGTATGAAAACTGGTAAATAAACTGGTGAACTGACTGCACACTTTGCCTGCCATAAAAAAAAACATGTTGAGACTTGAAGGAATATGTTGTTGAGACGCGTGGGTATTCCGTACGGTTTGCATTATTAAGATATATTATTTTTCTAAAGCGCGTACGTCATACGGAAGAGCGCAGAATGGTACTGTCATAGTTTGCGTATCACATACGTTCATATGCATAATGCAATTAAATTCGCGGTACTTGTGTTGAACAAACATACAGTGACTATCAAGAAGAAATGGACTTTATTTAAGTAATAAAAATAGATTTTATGTGAAAGTTTTAATACTGCAACAATTCTTATATTTCAATCAGTGTCATAGTGTTAACTATCAACGTAGTAAAATTTGCCGTATATAAAATTAATACATAAATTAAAAAGTCTTTTGACTAATTCAGGTATTTTTCAGTATAATTTTATTAAATTCAGACTTATTCTTTCTGGATTCAATACACTTTCTTGCTACATAAAGAAAGCTTACCATCTTTGCATTGACGACCGAATATATAAAATTTCATATGTGACTTGTGTACTTTAGATGAACTTTAAGTAAACATTTTTTTTCATGAGCGTCGCTGTGAATAAAAATGGATTTAGGACGCTTCTGATCTCGCTTCTATGGATTGTTTTTTGATGAAAGACCAAGGGTAGGTTTATCGGCAGTAGCGCGTGTTATTTACGATAAGTCCGTCTACTCTTCATAGTATAAATAATATTATCACGCAGTGACATGCTGCCCAACATTTTGTGACATACTCTATTTTAAAATAAAATATCGTCAAAGACAAAAGATTACATCGATGTTTGATGTATTTTTAAAAATAACATAAATATATTTTGGTACTAGTCATTTAAGCTGTTTTCTTTTTAGCCGGTTGAAGATACACATTTTACAATATTGTGTCGATAGTTGTTATTAAACAATAGCATTAGTAATTAATGAAGTTAGAAAATATACGAACATTAAACGGTTTTAAGATAGACCACATTTTTTCAATGACAAAAATTAAATAGCTTTTAATACTGTTTCAATTGCCTTTAAGGTGTTATTTTGTATTGAAACAGGTTGTTATCTTTCTAATTCTAATTTATGAAAATAGTACTGAGCATTATTTTTTATTTTTTTAAATTGTTTCAATTTATCGGTGAACCATTATTATATTTGAATTATTAATAATAATTGCACTATTAGTTTTCCGCTAAATCCATCACTTTTGTAATAATCAAAACCACGATAAGCCAAACCGAAATTTATCATACTATGAATATAGCGCATATAAAACTGTTTTGATTTTTCAGTTTGCATTAATTGAATTTTAATATACAATTTCACTATGTAATTGATATTATTTAATATATTGGATTAAAAAAAATATTTTACATTTCGAATATAAGCTTATAACGACCAAACCTATTTTTTAATTAAGGGTTAAAATTGTGCATTATAAGGTATATATGATATTAAACAAGTATTAAAAAATCGTTAGGAAGAAAATATTTTCTTACATAACCAGATAATAAAATTTACTAATGATTCTAGTTTTATCTTTTTTATATCCGCTCATAATATGAAGTATGGTTCTTTAACGAGAACTATTGTAGTTGCAAATCAGAAGCGTCAGATAAGGCAGGAAATTAACAACAGTAGAATGATAATTAATATAAGACTATACTTTTAGGGTTGGAATACATTATGAAATAGAAAACTTACTATCGAATAAATAATCACTGATGCGTTGACTAAGCACCAGAGCCTCTTATTTACTCAATTTTTGTTCAAGTCGTACTGCAGTGTGCTGAAAAAAAGAATCATGCTTTCATTCATTTTAAATAATCAGTAAGATATTTTCACTCATTAGAGTTGATTGTTTTCTCATTTATATTGCTATTGAGAAGCGAGTGATCCACAACGATTCTCGTTTTACTATAGAGGTGAACGAATGACTCTATGGCCCTACTGCAGATATTAGTTAGTTTAAATCAGTTTATTCACTGCAAATTTAATCGCGTTTATTCCTTTGTATGCAACCCTAAAGCAACATTTTATGACAGCACGGTACTCTAACGTTAACACCTCGTAACATACATTTGAGTTTAGAAGTTACATGGCCCGTTAAAATTTAACATTTCAAGCAAATGAGTTGAAATATATATTTGCCAATTTGAATTGTTGAAACTTTCTACGATTTCACATATTTTATCAATAACGACCAGGGACCAACAGATCAATTCTGACACCTCTGTTTGATAGAATAGCGGAAAATACCAAAAGACGAAACCCAGGTCGACAAAATATGTAGAACTGTATAAATTTTTATAAATTCAAATTTTAATTGAAATTTCATCAAGCACACTCAGTCAACATTGAAAATAATTTTGAATATGTTGCAGTCGTCGCGGAAAAAAACCCCTCTCATTCATCATATTATGTCAATGCTTAAAATTATATATTGTAAATGATTTATGATGAAACAGCTTGCATAATAATGATCAAAGTTTCAACAGTTCAAATTTGATATTGAAATTACACCAACGAACTTCAGTTGATATCATCATTTATATAAAATAAGGTGTTTTGAAGAATTAAGCTGTTTGTTTGCGTGACGTGTTTATATACGATGAGAATGATTGTTTTTCATATATTTCCATGCAAAATAGTCACGATTCAAAACAACACAATAATTTTAAAGACACCATACAACTTGCCGATGTTAAACCATTGCCTGTCTAAATGAGTTTTCAATTTCTGAAGCACTCAGTTGAGTATGGCGAAAGCTTCTGAACATTGACCGCTCAACATCAAGATGGCTATTCAGTTCATCCATAATTACATTTCTTATATTGACCACATATTAGTGGTCGAGTACAAAATTTTAGTATTCGATTTACACGAATCGTGGTCCATTTAACTGGCAAACTTGTGGTGATAAATACACGAGTACTTAGTATCTGAGTTTCTTCTTGCTTGTATTAACAAGACCCGGACTGGCAAACAGGTAAACTTGACGTATTCATAATTCGAACTTTTTTATAATTTAATTACTTTAATAAAAAACAATACATATTTTTAAAATAGCCTTCAATTTTGTTAATAAAATAACAATTCAGTTTTTATGTTCAAGTTTCATTAATCATTCTTAGTTAATATCCAATATCAATAATTACTATTTATTTATCACATTTAATGTGTAAAATGTAACTTCCTGGTGGAAAATCACAATATTTAAAATAGTAAAAACACCTTTTTAGTACTACTTCCAAATTAAATATTATATTTTATAAACAGGATCGGTTTCGCTCATCGCGAGTGTTAACAACTGATGTATTATATTACTATATAAAATAAAAAAATGTGTATTTTGTACGTCTTCTTGTATATGTGTCACAAAAACTTCTCAGAAACAGTGAACAGCATTAATAGAATATAACTTTTTCCAATTTCATTCCGACGACCATTTTTCTGATATTTTTATAAATTAACGAATCCGAATCCCGATCCGAAAAACGCCTAATAGCATAAAACTGCGATCGGAAGTTGACAGACCTAAAAATTTAATTTATAGAACATAAACGTTATAATTTACGTTATCGTTTGAGAGTACTTGATGGAATTTCAATATAAAATTTGAATTGGTGATACTGTGTAAATTTCCACAAGTTTCTCACTCAATACCCGAATGTCATATCAGTTCCATTGCAATCATGTGATCGAATGCCTGATGATGCCAAAAAAGAAACCCACTTCGTGAGCATGTGGAAATGTAAAAAAAAATATTATTATTAAGTCTTCATATTTAAGAATAGAATTATATGTGTGCGATTGTGAAGAAAATGAGCGTCATGTATAGTCAAGATTGCAGTTTGATATAATGTATTTCGAGTAAAAATGAATATTTAATATTGAATTAGATATTTTTTAAAAATGATGATTTAAAAATATTTTTTAGTCAATACTATGAATTCGTGTAACCAATTCGTCCCTGCGTAATCATACGAGTCGTCGAATGCAGTCTCTAGAATCGAGTGAAGTCGAATCTGAAGCAGACGGAATTAATCCTTTGCCAGTAATGCAAGCCTAATCCTGCAGCTCCTGCTCTTGATACCCACACTCGCCAAATTACTGTCCCATAAACCGATGCAGTTATTGCCAACCATAAGCCGTTGAGAAATATTTAACAGATCTATGATATTAATTAAAATTTGTCGTGTTTTCTTTTTTTTTCAAATAATATCAGCATATTTATATACTTCGAATTTTTGATGATACAAAGAAACATTTTTATTTTATTTTTTACGTAGAACAATAAAAGCTGAAAATTTGGTTGAACATTTAAATTTTAAACTGACTCTTATATTACTTTCTTTGGTTCAATTCTAGTCAATTACTATCGTAAATAAATATTTATATTTACATAGTCATGTATATTATGGTACCGTAACACATATTACACCGTTTGATAGCTTTCTCGTCCATTTTTTTTTTCATACAGATTATAAGCGAGACAAGACCGATATCTCAAGTCTACGAAGATCACTTTATATCTTAATACTTTACTAGCTTGCAATGTTTCCGCTAATAGATCACATATGTACTGAATATTATGTCATCTGACCCGGACAGTGTTTATGTTCATCCGGCAATAGTGAATTATAAGTTAGAACTAAAATGCTTTTGACAAAAACTATGGTTTTAACTAAAGAACTTAAAAAAAATTATTTAGGCTTTTCCGCTTTAACTGCTATTTTTCAGATTTTTAAAAATAAAGATGCACGGTTCTACATCAATCCATTATAAAAATGTCTTTAACCGGTTAACTGCCAAAAGCGTCTTAAGACGCATAATTTTCTGTGAACGGAGCGCCGCTTATACAAAAGTTACGTCTTAAGACGCGCCGTTTTAAATGGGCTTTTACTAAAGAAAATCAATTATTTAAAATGTACAAATGATTATGGATAAATGACTGCGCTCTTTATTTATTTGGTAAGTTTTATAAATAAACTTTATTACACTTTCAATAACGATATGTTAAGAAGGTTTTATTTTTGTCGTAAAATTCTCGGCGTGCTGGGTACCGTCATACATGTACCTGCCGGCAGTTAACCGGTTAAAATAGCATATTGGTATTAATTTAGTTACTACAATGAAGGGGTCATTCATTTATGTAGCATCATGCATATAAAATGAAGATGCCACTGGTAACAGTATTAACAATGTTCAAATGTATTTAATTTACTTAGTAAGTCACTTTGGGTGTCAAAATATTCCACGTGGACGAGAGTAAGTTCAGACAAATACTGTTTATCAATGTATCAAAATTGATTTCGCCTGAGCTTACTCGATTGACTTCTTTGTTATTATTGAAATTCCTAATGATCACTATCATAAAATGCATAAATTGCAAAAGCTATAAACGTGCTATTTGTAATTTTGTAGCGTAAATCTATTACTTTGTCTGTTATCAGTGGGATATAAATTTTGTCTTTTATTGTATTTATTTTATTTATTTAATATGGAAAAATATATCTCGTCTCTAGTTACATTGCATGTAAAATAACAAATTGATCTTTATCAATTTAATACCGAAAACGATTTTTTACATTTTAACCTGAGATTGTTTTGTCGACTTCATAATCATTATATCATGCAACAAATCGCAAGCCGACGACATTGTATCAAATTAAAATAATTAGGTTGGCACAATATTGTTGCATCGTTTGATTCCCTCCATTAAAATGTTTACCGCAAGCGCCTTTAGTCGGTGGGTATAACGCCCAAAGGGACTTTAATACCCACTGCGCGCGTTAAATTATTTCGATGTAACGACATCTGTAAGCGAATGAATGATCCCTGCATTTGAAGTATCCACAACGAGCAGTGAGCACTCACACAAGTTTATTAAATACATCAAATAGTAACTAAGTGCACAGCTCACGTTTCATATTTACGATTTTTCTTAATTTCTTATGGAAACTCGTTGAGTCAAGTTGATCGAGACATTCACGTAAAGGTTTTGATCTCATATTTGATGCTTGCGAAGTTTTTTGTTGTATACGAAAGCTGTCGAACACTTTTATATGATCATTAATGTCTCGTATATGTAAATGAACATTTAATATTTTTAATAACTGATCAATAAAGTAAGCCATTATTTTAGAGAAAATATTGAAAAACTAAAATATAAATTTATGATATCGACTGAAGGTGCTTGATGGAATTTCAATATCAAATTTGAATTGTTACAACTTTGTACGATTCCACATGTTTTGTCACTAACGAACCGGGTTTCGCCTTTCGGCATCATCAGGCACTGGTCAGTTCTGTTGCATGCGTATGATAGAATGCCTAAAGATGCCGAAAGGCGAAACCCGGGTCGTTAGTGACAATACATGTTGAATCGTACAAAGTTGTAACAATTTAAATTTAAGATATAAATTTACAAATGCTGTTTAAAATTTAAAAAAAAAATAAAGATACATTTTTTTACACTTATTTCCACAATATATTTTTTGATAAAGACCAGTTTCGCTCATCGCGAGTATTATCAACTAATAGAATACAATTTACAAGCAAGTCTATTTATACAAAATATTTGAGATAAAGGTAGCAGGTATACAATACCTGTCCTGATTAAAAAATATATTGTGAAAATAAGCACTGATAAGTGTGTTTTTATTATTTAAAATATCATGCCTTTCCATCAATAAGTAACAGTTAACACCTTAAAAATGTTTAATAAATATCTTAAGGTATTGTATCAAATATATGTATTTTATTAGAAAAAATAAATAATGCATATGTCGTGGAGTAAAGAATATTTTTGCTGAAGCTTTTCCAATAAACATATTTTGTCGTATTGATTGAATTGGCATTCACTTGGTAGAACTCCATTATAACACGGTGAAAAAATAGCAATGTATTTTAGTTCTACAAAATTATTTTTAACAAATATAGTTGATAGCTATTTCGGCTCATCTGACGATGGCGTGAGCCGAAATAGCTATCAACTATATTTGTTAAAAATAATTTTGTAGAACTAAAATACATTGCTATTTTTTCACCGTGTTATATTTTGTCGTATTTGTTTGACGTCGCTACACTTTCTAATCTCCAAAGAACATTTGCACGTGTTAATTTTTCAATGAATAGATTTTTTTGTCTTAAAATAATTGTGAATATGATGTTAAGCCCTCCGCCACCTACTCAATCTTAACTTCGGTTGGGGGCGTTGAAATGAGAAGAAATGACATTAAAAACATATACTCTTTCAGACGAGTCTATTCTATTATTAGCCTTCGAAAATAGCTTCTGTGGTTACAGATTAAAAATGCTCTTAATACATAAAGAGCAAAATTCGTACTTAATAACGCTTTCACAACTAATAATTAAAAACAATGTCAAACGTTATCAGACGATTGATCCTGACGAAGTGATTGTGTCTTTCCGTTTTAAATCTAGATTAATTTACATATATTACTTTTAATTTCATTCATTGATATTATTTCAATTAATAGCAGTATATTATAATATATTCAGCTTCTCTTGGTAACTATTTTTCTATGCTTGTATCATCACTCCATTTCCTCCAGTTTTTCGACGTCACCTTTTCAATATCCGCAAGTGAAAGAGGGTGTCTCGCGTTGTTGTCAGGTCCCACAACAGAACAGGAAATAAGTGCCTCCACCAAAGACTCTCCGACCTGGAGACGGTAAAATACTTCTGCGCGAATTTATGCTAGCAAAATGAAAACTATTATTCACTTTTACACCGAAAATTTTATTTGTGCTTTAAAAAAAATATGACCTATATAATATTGCTTTTCTTTCATTTTCAGTGACCCTCATTCGATGATTTGTCAAAACGAATGATGAATTTATTTTTTATGAGGTCGTGAATATAAAATTTACCGCACTTTATTCAATGGTATATATTTTTTTAATGTGTTAACTGACACTTCTTGATGGAAAGGCATGATATTTTATATAATAAAAACACATTTTTTCGTACTTATTTCCACATTTTTTTTTTGTTCAGGACCGGTTTCGCTCATCGCGAGCATTATCAACCCATGGAATAAAATTTACGAGTCTATTTTTACAAAAATGTTTCTGAGAATTTTTTTGACAGACGTACAAACAGACATACTAGATACACATATATTTTTATTGTATGTAGAACTACATCAGTTGTTAACGCTTGCGATGAGCGAACCGATCCTGATTAAAAAATATATTGTGGAAATAAGGACTAAAAAATGTTTTTTTATTATTTAGAATATAAAATTTTGTGACGAAATGTGATATATAATATAAAACAATGATTATTATTAATAAATTTCATTATAATTTTATATTTTAGGATCATTAACGGTTTCGTTCATTGAAAGAATTATTAATTGCTAGTGTCGATCATGTTAGCAATTAGTTGATAGCTCGTAAACGAGCAAGACCATTCTTCATTTTTATGATATTAATTATGGAAGTAGTACTAAATCTCTCCACCGAAAAATGACAGTTAACATTATTAAACGTTGTAATCGTGTAAATATTACAAATTCAATGCTACAATCAAAAAAAAAAAGATTAGTTAAATATTTTGTCGATCGTTTATTAATACATCAAAAGATAGACTATTTTTTGAATTTGGCGGATTGTAACGAATCAATTAAGACTGTGAATTTTATAATTAAAACATGTATTTAAATAATTACGTGTCACGTGTAGTGAATGCCCAATGATTTATTTCC
This sequence comes from Himalopsyche japonica, assembly GCA_028555115.1. Lineage (NCBI taxonomy): Eukaryota > Metazoa > Arthropoda > Insecta > Trichoptera > Rhyacophilidae > Himalopsyche > Himalopsyche japonica. The sequence continues at coordinate 747,715 of JAHFWJ010000715.1, forward strand.
TTCGGTAAAATTTTAAAGTTCCTTTAAAATTGATCTGTACACATCAAAATTCAAGTTCAAACCAAACTGTCTTAGCGTTATATAGCAGAACACGATATCGGTTGTCAAAAGAATTCTATAAGATATGTTTATGCGTGAAGGATCTTTCCTGGGAAAACTCCTTTGTTCTTCCTGTCTGCCTCTCGTCAGACTCATATTGAAATCCCTGCATGAAAATTCCTGCGTTATTGGAACACCTGCGCTGTCCTTTTTACCCGCTACTTCCTTTTGGCAGGATGTCCTACAGCCAAGCAGGGATGTTCACGTCAAACTATTCTACGAAGTTCTAAAGAAATTTAAATCTTACAGTCATGAAACATAATATAATATTATAATGCATCTTAATTACTATAGTATTAGTGTAAAAATGTTTATATTTATATAGGTGCTAATTAAATGTAAAATTCATTTTTCAAAAAATACACTCCGATATAAATCGTAACGGAGTGTGTTTCAAAGAAATTTTTATTGCTTATTTGTCCAATCTCTTTTTTTGTAGAGATCCAGGAGGGACGACTAGAATTTACGGATCTATACCGCGACTCTCCATTTTTTTCATTAATTTCAGACATTACCTTCATGAATTGGAAATTGATAAAAAAAATCAATTAATCAAACAATCCTAAAGCTCAAACCTATAAGCACAACAACACTCACTTAATAGCTAACGTAAGTAATTGATTGAATTGGCATTTACTTGATAGAGCTTCGTTATAACACGGTGAAAAAATAGCAATGTATTTTTTATAAGAGAGCTATTTCGGCTCACGCATCGTCAGAAATAGATATTTGTAAAAAAATTGAAAAACTAAAATACATTGCTATTTTTTCACTGTGTTAATAAATATATATTTTTTTAAATAAAATATTAAAATTTAAGTGTAAATAAAATAAAAACTTACATTATAGTGAAATCTGAATCACTCATAGCTTTTAATGAGTATCGTAAAGTAACAAAAACATAAAGATGTTTCAACTATATAATAATATATCTTCTTCTTATTTAAAGCAAAATACGAAGATACATTTGTTACTCCTAACAAGCATGATACTTACCCTTTAAAGTTTTTCAATAGTACCAACGAATTCTTTTTACGGATATGATTCTAGGTGAATCTACTTTAATATAGATTGCTCACCTCTGCAGCGACTATTGCTTTATAGCAACCAGATGCTTAGTTACCTGAACGACGAGCTATAATTGTATGTTGAATTATTTTCATTTTTATCATTTTTTTCATGTATTTTTTTCCTATATTTGTATTTTTATATTATTATATATTATATATATTATTATATATTATTATATATTATTATATATTATTTCTATATTTATATTTATATTTTTCATGTATTTTTTTCCGAAAATAATTATTAATTAAATAACAAATCTACTGCAACTTTTCTGCTCTCGAAAATTGTAAACAAAAATTTCATCCCTTGTGTCAGCATTACATCGCGTATTCATCTTTAAGATGAAAATATTCAAATACTTACAAAGTAATAAAAAATCACTCAAATTTTTGATAGACAAACATAATTTATTTTTTTATAGGAATTTACAAAAGATTTTGTCCCACCGATTTATTTATTACAGATTTTCCATAAAAAATGTTTCACATGCCGAAAACTTTAAGCGATCGCAACATGTAACAACCAACATGAAATGTTTTCGTTGTGGAATTTGATGTACGAATTCGCAAAAGATTTGTTTATGTTAATACATAAATACATTAGCTAACAGACAGTACTTTTGATTGTCTTGGATTAAGCTTTTATATCCGTCTCTTTTTAACAGCTTGATGGAATATTTTTTTACTAGTCCATCTTAAAACAAAATCTGTTACAATATTCTGTAGAATATATTTGCCACGTTTAGATCGACTTTGATAAAAATTAAAGTAAAGAAGACCATTATAAAGAAAGATATGTTCTTAATCCGATGTATTACTGCACTGGATTGATATTTAAACATTAAGCTGTTGAACTTGATGAACGTGTTATTTTCCCGGTCTTTTTTATTGCTTTATTGGGTTAACTTGATCTCTGCTGAGCGGTGTAAAGTATATCTCAATTCTGAACAGTCCTTAACACATTGAATGCTGAAAAAACTCATTTATATGTGTAGCGCATATAAAATACAGCATGTCGCAAACCCTTGGTAATATATTGGTGTTCTTGGTTGCAGTACTGTCTCTGACAGTTATTGTTTAGTTCCTTGTAGATGCATTATCTCACCAATCATTATTATTTATCAATATCTAAAAATGCAAGTAAATTTGCAGGCGGAAAACCGTTTATATAATATTTTTGTATGGCGAATTTCTTGAAACGCTTGGCATACTGTTTGCGATCCGGCATACTGATCTAAATCATTTATTCTTTATGACATAATTAATGAGTTAATATACACTAGTAAACTTATACCAAACACAAAAAAGATCCTACTAGTAATATGTATTTATTTTCAGTTTATTTGCATCATACTTCCATAGAGAATTTAAAGTGAGTATAGCAGAAAACAAAGGTTTTAGATTTTGACTATATGCGAATCATGAGCTGTAGTAACGACATCGTGATTTTGGAGCGGAAATTGTTATATGACCCTCGGGAAACATTGTTCGACTTAAGACAAAGAGCTATTTTTACTTAAAAGAAACTAGGTTACTTGTAGAACTTAAAAATGTTAGAACTACTAGGTGTCGTAGATAGCATGGGAAGTTTACTACGCGATTGTACCCGTAAGTGCGATTGTAACATACTCTGAAGATTGACCACAGCTTTATAATAATGAACATAAAGTGCTTTTTATTGGCGTCAATGACGTTTGTACGATTTTTTCCTTGCACCGTGATCACTTCATTCATATTTAAAATGTATTGGAAAATTTTAAGACATATTTTTTCGAGCGCTTATTATGTATCCTTCCAAGTTTATTAATGAATTTTTGAATAATATAACCATAAAGTTTGATTTTTCGCTGTGACTACGATAGAAAATAGCGCAGCATTATTTATTTTAAATGTGTATTTCAAGATCATTTCAACTAACACGGTGAAAAAAAAGGAATGTATTTTAGTCCTACTTTTTTTTTTATAAGATATAGTTGATAGCTATTTCGGCGCACACGTCGTCAGAACTAAAAAAAAATGTAGAACTAAAATACATTGCTATTTTCTCACCGTGTTATAATGGAGTTCTACCAAGTAAATGCCAATTCAATCTACAAACCATTTCAAGTTTTACGAAATTTCAACTTGAAATTTTGATCACGTTATTTAAATTTTAAATTTACTCTACGAATTCTTCTATTAGAGATTTTTGTATCGTTTTCAATTCATTCATCTCCATAAAACTTTAACGGTGTAATACACGATATTCAGTAAAGGCTTCATTTAGCAATAAGAAGATTTTGTCTCCACATTTTTTTTTCAGAATTTAATAATTGATATTAACACTCTTAATGTGCTAGCTGCCACTTCTTGGTGAAAAAGCATGATATTTTAAATAAAGAAAACATGCTTTTAGAACTATTTCAATAGTATATTTTATGAACAAAACAGGGCCTAATAAAAAAATTATCATGGTCATGTATTGAAGAATAATTGAAAAAAACGTCTTGGTTTGCTAATATGTTCAATGTTCATTGCTATTTCCACAATTTCATTTATTTGTTAAGACCAATACCGGTTTCACTTATCGCGAGAATTATAGACTATTAAAAAAACAAATTACAGCCTTTTAAGCCGATTCTAATAAAAAAAATCAGAAAATAAATACCTACGAAAAAAGTTAAAATCTAATCATTTTATTATTTAAATTAGTTTTAATACCTGTCCACCAAGAAGTGACATGTAATGTTGAAAAATTATATTCAATTTTTGCGATTCTTTTATTTTATTTTACAATTATTCGTGTTCATAAATCTAAGTTTTTTTTTGTCATATCTCCGTATTATTTTTTTTTATTATTTATTCATAAAACATGTTTCGGGTAATAGTGTTGTAAAATTCTTCTAGAAATTCTGTCACACAGAAAAGTTTGGCTTAAGTTTTTCCCAAGCCAACTTTTAAATTACTATCTTTATCTGTTTGTGCTCGAATGAATGAGACATAGCGCTTGTCGAAGTGCCGACTGTAAATTGAAAAAGTTCTACAACGTATCAGAAAAACCAAAAAAAAAAAAAAACTAGTAGCTTCGATAACCTTCTGCCGTTTGAATGCATTCAAATGAAATAGACCCATCCATGAAGAAATAACTTTTGGAACACAGACAATTTTTAAATATATTTATGTGTTCTTTATACAAAAAAATTACTAAGTGCGGAAGTAAAGGAATCGGAATTGTTTTTTTTTTTTTGGTTTTTGTTAATAGTTTACATTGTCCAATCAAACTCATTGCCTTTACTAAACGATCAGTAAAATATCACCTTTTCTTCTTTGTTATATCCCTTACGTGAGACTAGTTCAATAAGTAAACTAACTGAAACAATGTATTCTTAGAAGAGGCTATCTGATATGTCCCGTTATAACCCATACATTATATTACTCAATTACATTTAATTGGCATTCATTGTTGTGAAACTTTCGACTTGCAGTTTGACATGGTTAAATTGGTTATTTGTTTATTGTTTCGAAATATAAATGTAATTTTTATCAAATCAGTAATTATTTCTGATGTATATTAAAACCATAGCGTTAGGATCTACAAGTTTTTGTGTTATCCCTCTTGCATTTAAACAATGCAAGCTTTTTACTCGCATTTTTCATATCATTTTGCATCCGTGTGAGTGACAAAATTTGTGGAATTATATAAAGTTTCGATAATTAATATATAATAACGTATTTATTCGTGTGATAGTATGCTAGAAGATGCCAAAAGACCCAACCCGGTTAATTAGTGACAAAATATGAAAAATCGTGAAAAAATTAGACAAATCCAATTTGATTTTTAAATTCCATCAAACACATTGAGTCAATATCATAAATTCTATCAGTTTTTATCATTTGATTGCATTGCCACGATTTCCAATTTAAATATTGTTGAAGCTTTTTACGATTCCACATATTTCTTCATAATTTATCCAGAATTAGCAATTAGGTATCCTCAGACGATATATCACACTATACAACAGTTAAAATCGGATATATACAAGAGGAATTATGATATAATCATCATTAAGAAAAACGCGATACCGATTAAAAAAAAATTGTTAGGTTTTCTTCTTTCTTTTCCTATTTATGAGCATTAAATTAAAGATTGACCAAACAATTCGGCGATTTCACATTGATATATTCGTCCAAAACATTTAATTGAAATAGAAGTCGGAGTTACTCGTTTCTTTGACTACAAGATTGACCAAAAACATGACTCCGGAGTTGGATCACCACAGCCCTGATAATTGCTACTCTACAGGAATAAAATCATTAAAAACGGCTTGAAATTTTTAAAACGCTAAGTGATAAATAACAGACTAGTATTTATTTATCCAAGATATATCATTTTCAGTCGACCGTTTCAGACAAAATATAATCTCTTTTGCCAAAAATAATATAAATGGAGAAATCACACCAGAGCCGCTTTAGCATTATATTCAGACAAATAAAACACAAAAAGAAAAAAAAACATATCATGACTCGTATAAATAAAGAGCTGCGGATAATATGCGAATTTCCCTTTCACGGTGTTTTGATACCAATTCAGGAATGGGAGTCGACCAGTGCGGCACCGGAACTCACTGCTTGTTTATTACAATTTAATTAATTTAAATACCGTCAATTCCGTCAAAAATATTTGGCATGGTAAAAATGCATTACATTTATTCACCACTCAGTGACCAGTGGAAGAAGTAAGTAATTAGTAGAAGATGTAAGTATTCTTTATCTATTGTCTGTTTATTTTACGTCAGTTCTGTTGCATCTGTGTGATAGAATGCCCGAAGACGCCAAAAGGCGAAACCCGGGTCAAACCCAAAGTTGTAATAATTTAAATTTGATATTGAAATTCCATCAAGCACCTTCAGTCAATATCATAAATTATACAAAGTTGTAACAATTCAAATTTACTTTATCTTTTGGGCTAGCTACTGTCAAGATCTCAAATAACTTTTCCGTTCCTTTATTTCATTTACACCTCAATGATTATTAATTTTGTCTCAAAAACGTATACGTTTAATAACTCTATGCCTTGTTATCCAGAAAGTGTAAGTTTTGGAACGAATAAAAGCATTTAAGGACATCTCCTATATGTGTTTTTTTATCGTTTTGGTGTTCACCCGGTTTCAAAGTCAACGGTTTCATGTACAAATATTCGTTTATTTTCCTAACAATTTGGTGCAAAATTGTAAAGAGTAGTTGATTGAAATCTAAATCAACCCCACTCTGCTATATGATAATGATAAAAATGATTACAAATTATAAAGTAATATTTGTACACTGCACGCCAATGGCTGCGGTACTTATACAGCGGGTTCCATAAAAAGGCTGCTGTCCTTTCATTGAGACAGCTTCACAATGGCTGTTAGCCTGATATTCCCGAAACACGGGGCTCGAAAAACGTGAACAAAGTCAGATGTTATCAAGCCCGCATCCTATTATATAATGATATTTTTTGCTGTTGAAAATTTTCAGGGTTTTAGACATATCACTGACTTCATCGGAATAATTTAACTTTTCAAAATGTTTTTATTATTACATGCTTGTATAATCGCATAAAAATTCAGAACGCTACCTATCGGCGAATGTATTTTGATATTATAAACTTTACGATTTACTATCCGGATTGAAAATTGTATGTTGAATTTTTCAATTTATACGATGTAAATCTTCAATTCTTATTTTATTTCTTCATCTATAAGTTTGAATAGATTGTGGACCATACTTTCATTTATAAATATCGATAGATAGCCCATTCCCTTCTGAGTACTTTAAAAGACATTCTATCATATCATGATATATCAATAATTAATTCAGAAGAGATGGTGTTAACAAACCTCCTAGAGATTTTTCAGACAAATGAAACTCTATTTAAATACAAAACATTTACCTTAAAAAACAAAGCTATGACATTATTACCTTTATGGCATTTCTAAGTGTAGTTTTTTAATTATCCATCAATCGGCCATTTTAACAGCTTAAACATTTAGACGCCAGAGAGTTAAAATATGAAGAGAAAAAAACCAAACAAATAATACATAAATTAATGACAATATGAATTGAATTATGAAGAATTTAAAGCAAATTTTAATAAAATATCTGTTTGTTTTCTTTGCTTTGAAGCCTGAAACTTTTTGTCTAATGTTTTTTAATCAAGTACATGCATTACGACGTCAAGAACGTCAAAAGAGATTTTGAAAAATCTATCATTTAAATATGCAAAATTTATAAAAATTGATTACTAATTTGTCGATTCTTTGATGTTGAAAATGTTTGTTATGAGCTAAATTATAATAGTATAACAGTTCACTAACTGTAAGATTAGTTCAAAAACATTGTATTCATTGTGTCAATTTTATTATATAAGCAATGCTCATTTGTTATTTGTGATTCGTGTCAATTGTTGATCTCTGGTGATTTTTGAAAGTATAAGATTTCAATTGAAAACGTGTGCAATGAAGCAATCATTTATTTTTTCTGCATAACAGAAATTAAAAGTGAAAAATAATGACACGGTGAAAAAATAACAATGTATTTTAGTTCTACAAATTTAACAAAGATATAGTCGATAGCTATGTCGGGTCACGCCATCGTCAGAACTATCTATATATTATAAAAAAATTGTAGAACAAAAATACATTGCTATTTTTTCACCGTTTTATAATGGAGTTCTACCAAGTAAATGCCAATTCAATCAATGAAAAATGATGTTTTCGTCTACTGGGCTCAGAAAAAATGGAAATTAAATCAGGACTGTGTATTTGTTAAAAAAACACGACCCTGACTCCAATATTGACCAAAAACATGACTCTGACTGAAAAAATAATAATTTTCCTACCTCTCCTATGTATGTGTATTAAATTAAAGATTCATCAACTAATCCGACAAATTGTTCATTGAGATATTTTTTAAAATAGTCGTGTTCGCTCGTTTTTCACGGCTCTGACTTGACAGCCCTGAATTCAACAGTTATAATATTATAGTGACACAATGTATGTATTAAAGTTTGTAATATCCCTCAAAACATAAATTAAATAGTCAAGAGACAACATTTCGCAAACCGTACACCTTGCGAACTTTTGTTCAAATGCAATGTAGCTTGAAAGTCCCTAATAATTTCAAATACCTGAACAAAAGAATCAGCAGGCTTTATTTCGCTTTGGGGCAAACGTGTAAAGCTCATTTGACGTTTTATGTTCTGGCATACTGATGTCTCCCTTTCAGTTACTTGAATTATTTATTACTCTCATTCAAATCTATGATAATTGATCCGAAACGTTGAAAAACAAAACAAATATACCCACAATCCATTAAATTTACAATAAATTGTATGCATCGTGACTGAAAAGTTTAAAGTATATTTATTCGATATATAATTTCTTGTCATTAACCTGAAACTTCTCGTGAATTAACGTGTGATGTTTTTTAATCAATCTTTTACCAAATAATTTTTATCTTCTAATAAAATATATTTATTTATTTGTTTGACAGCGATTACAAAATTCATTACAATTTCAAAGACTCTATGGCAGATTTTTAAAAATCCATCAATTAAATATGCAATTGTTCATTGTTTTTACGTATTCGTCGATTCTTTGCTGTTGAAAATGTTTGTGAGCAAAATTATAATAAATTTGAATTGTTACAACTTTGTACGATTCGACATGTTTTGACACTAACGACCTGGGTTTTTCCTTTCGGCGACAGCGATTACACAATTCATTATGCATTATGACTTTATGAAATTTTAAAGCTTTTCTTAATCTTTTCGATATCCTATAAAAAAATGTTTTTGACTTAAAAATGTGTAAACAATCGATAACTAATAAGATCGATTCATTTTTAAATGCTAAATTACCTAGATTATTTAATAGATATTAGATTAGATAATTAGATAATTAGTTTTATGAAGACACTAAAGCTTGGGAACCTATACCTTTTTCGGGTGGCGACCCCTTTTCATAAAATCCATGTGACCCGCGATCCCCCATACAGTCTAAAAGCATACAAAAAAAATATTTTTTTAGTTAACCGTATAAATTGGCGACCCCCAGGTTGGGAGCCTATGCATCAAAAAGTTAAATATACATCTATAACCGAACGCCTCTGCGTCCGTAATTATTCACTGAATTTATATATATTTATATTTTTAGAGTAAACAAAATCTCCTTTATATTCTTGGCACACACATAACTACATAATATCGAGCCATGCACCAGTGTACTTAAATAGAAAAAAAAAATAGAAAAAAAATGTATTGTAACAAAATATGCGTCTTGCTCAGCTAGGGTTTGCAAAACGATGTTACCCAAACAAGGTTTCCGGTATTTTGGTTGTAATTTCAAATTTCAAAATACTGGTGTTTCTGAATTATAATATGTAATTATATTTTAAATAATAACAACACTGTTATTCCTACGTTACCGAAACGAGCCCGGTCCTGATCATAAATACAGTGTGAAAATATAGTGTGAAATGTGAAAAAGGTTTTAAAAAGCATTTATTTATTTAAATCATTCATCACATTAAAAGAAATATTTAATTAAACTATTAAACTGCTTTTTGTTCGTGAAACATTAAATTCGTGAGTGATCTTCTACAATAGAGAAAATTTCATAGAAGAATCTATACAAGATTATCAAATTTCAAAATTGGTATATTGGCCATATTACACAAACCAATAAATGTATTACAGATCCCAGGGGTACTTAAAGTTGTACCCAACAACACCCGCTACGGCTTTACACTCTTCTTAAATTGTGTATTCCACAGAGTAACAACGCTATGCATATTTCAATTTTTTGCCAGGAATGTCCGAGAATTTATTTTCCTAAGCTTGACTGCATGCAGTCCTGTGTGCAGAAAATTTAAATAAATAGTACACTAAATAATTTATTATTTTTTAAAGAATTAAGTCCCATTCGGTTTTCATAGGACACATTATGTTTCTGAATAAATTTATGGAAAAATCAATAAAACGACATCTATCTTTAGACGTTCGTGATCGTCACCCTGCAACCGAACAGGAAGACGTTAAAGAGTTCGCCATTTAGCTACACGTCGATTTATTGAATATAAGAAAAACATAAATTACCATGTTAAACTGTCTACTGCCTTGACATAAGTCTCTGCGCTCTATTGTAATCGTTGACACGAGCCGCACTTTAAATATGAGGGCGGCTCGTTGTGATAGTTTATATATATATATCATTATTTAAAAATAACTGATCAAAACGCAGCATTGCTTATTTGTATTACAAAGCGTAAGCAAGAAAATAGTATGTATTTAAAATAACGTTGTTATAACCATTGCTGGGTAAACTCAATTTGTCTCATAAAAAATGAAGATAGGAAGCTTTTGGAATTCTTATTCATGACACACACTCGTTTGCCTGTCATTATGTTGTCTACATTCATTTAAATTTATTTCAGCTGTAAGTTTTTTCATTTTCATAATTCTATTAATAATATGTGTGCTGTATTTTTTCCTCGAGTTGACACTGAGATACTTAACAATATTAATATTCGGTTCTATCATAAATAAAATTACATCTATAAATCTCTCTTGAATACAACAATCTTTGATTGTAAATTGTGAACTATCAGAGAAGTTCTGATTTAAAAAATAATTGTGCTCAATTCTTAACATATGAACATTGGATTTTATGTTGAGATATATAACTGGCTTCTTTGTTTATTACATATGTCGATATTGCAAGTTTTTAATACACCGTTGTTTTCTATCTTGTGACATTTTGCTTTTATTTTGAACATCAAATTTAGCAAAACAAACGTTAAATAAGAACAAAAATATATTGAGTAACATATGACATTATGTGGACATAAAACGTTTTTCTACGTGTACTCGATAAACAATATTTTGTGTATGTTTGAAATAAATAATATTTTCTTTTTTTAGATACACCTTTTGAGGGTATTTAACGCTTTATTTTTTTAGGACACGTGACTGAAAATTTATAAATGTTTCAAAATGAGACAATAAATAATTTTGCTGACGTAAAATGTTTATGATTTTACTTTTTATGAGTATTTTGGACCTCCTTGTATCATATTTACACATCATCGCATTGTAATCGGTAGACAGGACGTCCCGCCGTTTCCGCGACAACTTTTCTTGTTTTTTGACTGAAACCAGAAGTAATACAGAAATATTCAGAGGGGTGGAATATCACATATAATATTTAAAGATATACTCTTTGACTCCTAAAGTCTCAACTGTTGAAACGGCCGATTGACTTAGATATATAAGAAAGTGTCAAAAACTTGTGTCACGGCCAATATTTGTACTGAAATATGGCGTGATTGTATCCTGATGTAAATTTTGCTGACGTCAACACTAGTAAATTTTTATTTGAATTATTCGATTTTTGAATTACTTTTCTTTGACGCGGTTGGGAAAAAATAAGCACTTTCATGTTCCATGTTATATTCTAAGTCAAAAATAATCTATAGCAAAACAATGATTGTCGTTTGATACAAAAAAATGACGGAATATGCACTTAGCTTCGAAGGCCATTTAAGTAACCAAAAGTTTGCAGCATGATCTTTGTGTTCGCGGCTTGTTGCCAACCTCTGAATATCGCACACAGAATAATACAGATGCGAACACGAAACCGACTTGGGAAAATATTATCATGTTTCTCGGCCGGCTTTTTAGCCATTCCCGAGACCTGTTTGTGTTTTTACGGGAACAAGCAAAACGTCTTGGCGGGAACATGTTTATTCATGTCCCGCATGAATGTTCGACGCATGCTTTTGTCCCCCTAAAAGTAAAATGCTATTGTTTGCAATGATATGCTGGAACAACATATCCTAAGCTTATTTTGTGATGGAAACATTTAATCTCAGAGATACAATCTTAAAGAGTACTTCATATACCATTTTTGCTTCCAATATGGATTTTAAATATAGCCAATTTAATTTGAAGTCTATTCAACGAAAACTACTGTTACTTAGTGAAATCTTTTTTGGACTTAAATATAACAAGTGTTCCACTAAATCACTAATTCACCCCGTTTTTTTATACTGAATGTGTAGCACGTTATTTTCGACATCTCTAAAAATGAATTCATAAATGAAAAATGAATAGAAAACGAAATCAATCAATAACAGCGTTCGAAAAGCCTTACATATTGTCATATGTCATTTCAATCCCGCGTCATTCACTATTTCCATCGCAAATTGTTTCATCTCAGATTCGAACAAGAGAGTAATAGATTATTTACGCGAAACGTTGCCACTGCGCCACAACATTACTAATAATAAGCGACAAAATCTTTTTTAATATTTTTTTTTTATAATAAATTTCACGTGACAAGTCAAATAAATTAGTTTAAAAAAATAATTTCAAATTCAAAAAAAGAATAAAGTCACCTCTGATTCGAACCACGACTTCCTCGGCTAATTAATGCCAACGATGCTGACCACTCGACTATAGGCTTGATGTGTCCGTCATAAGTGAATCTAAATAGTTATCAAATATTCAGCAGCCAGTTTGCATAGTACAAAATAAAATTAAAGAAAATTATTGCATAAACAGAATTGTATATTTTACTGAATACTGATTCTATACAACAACAAAAAATAAACAAAAAAGTCATTTCAGGTAGTATGTAAATTTTGCGAGCGAAAATTTTCCCTGACTGATTGCTTTTCCTTGCAATTTTCCAGATGAAGCGACATTCTCTTCCGTCGCATCATCGTCACTTACCATAATGCTTTGAGGCACCAAACACCGATCCAGCTACAGAGGAAGTCTGCAATTTGCTCCAGTTCTCCTATCGAAAGTTGTTTCGCGCATTCAAAAGGTTTTTATACCAATAAAAGTTCACGATGAATCAATAGAATTTGTGCACTATGCAATAAAAGTTTCAATCACAAGATAACATTACTTATCAATGAAGAATTACTGCCACAGTACATTTAAGACAAGCTTTTGTTTGAGTATTTTAAGCTCAGTTTCAAGTTTCTTAATCTCTCAACTGTTGAGACGGCCGATTTTACTATGTTGATAGTTGATACCCGAAAATATACGAATTAACAGTGGTTAAAACCTTCTTGTACTCGCTAATTTTTGAGTTAATTCATTGTGAGATTTTTCCTTACAAATTCAATAAGATTGTTTACCAATTGACCAATATTATTCAATAAATGTTTGATGTCTATGTGTTGGTATATCGCTTAAAATGCTCAGCAGGGAATTAGTTAACGTGTTAACAGTCACGTCGTGGTGGAAATGCGTGATATTTTAAATAACAAAAGCGCATTATTTTATAACTTATTTCGGGAATATATTTTATGATCAGCACCGGTTTCGCTCATCAACTCAATCAGAATCGCTCGTTTTTCATGACTTTTACTCCGACTCCGACCAAAACACGACAACTCCACGAGTCCACAGCCCTGGTTACACCCATTTAAAAAGAATTTCAAAATTAACTTTTTTAACATAATAAACAAGTTTTGATTTACGTTCGATGGGAAGTTTCACGATGATCAAATCAATTGCCAATCGTTTTAAAAATGTGAAATAAGCATAAAACAAAATGTATATCACAATAATGTCACAATTAGTAACAGAGTCCGTGGAATAATAAAAATTATTTTAAATTTTATATTAATACTATACGGTCCGCACATTTTCGCAAAATATCTATACCGAAATAGTTTATTCCTATTTTGGTTTTAGACCTCGAGTATATTCTTCATCCATCTATCGATATATTTTGAAAGTAAGAATTAAAATTCATGTTAATTAATTTTGGTAGTATAATTGCGCGTATCCGAAGACGCCACATTGTGCGTTCCCGGATCGTAATATTTATCTAAAAAATGACGCCAATTTGGCGTAATTATTTATTTAATACTCGACAATTTATTCCCGCATTTTATTAGCACAATACGAATCTATGGTTTTAAAATAGAAAAGAAGATGTATTTTGTACTTTTTCTACACATATATATATATATATAGATAAGTAAATATACGTTTAACGAAATAGCCATCAACTATGTCTTATATATGTTGTAGAACTAAAATACGTTGCTATTTTTTCACGGTGTTATTTGAATTATTTTTGTTTAATTACTTAAACAACCTTTGCGATAATAAGTCTGAAGATGTCTCTGAAAGTAACACAATATTTTATATTAAAATATATTTTTGTTTATTCTTTTAAGCATATCGGTAGTGATTCGGCATAAACTGATAGCAGCAGAATATTGAAAACACAGAAAATAAAATTCAACAAAAATGTACTGCGAAATGAATATGAAAATGAAATGTGATAATTTTCACTAACGACCTTATTAAAGAGTCATTCTTGAAAGGATTTTTCAACAAATATCAATCAACTAACATTAAAATATAAAATTTAAATCGTCTAACAATTTTGTTTTAGCTGTAATTTACTGCTTGCCTTGGGGTAAGCGTTTTTCTGTAATTAATAACTTTAGTATATATACGATGCTAACTGTTTATTTTACGTCAGTTCTGTTGCATCCGTGTGATGGAATGCATGTGGATGCTGAAGAGCAAAACCCGGGTCGTTAGTGACAAAACATGTGGAATCTTACAAAGTTGTAAAAATTCAAATTTGATATTGAAATTCCATCAACCACCTTCAGTCGATATCATAAAAGTTTATTACAGAATTTATTTGAAGGTATGAACCTAACAGCGTTGTTACAAATAAGCTATCAAGTTTTACCCAAACGCTACGTATTTAATAAAACCTGTTATAATTGATACTGTGATACTATGATATACCAACTAAAACAGCAAAACGATTAAAAAACCATGTCAAATAACGTTTCATTTCTGCCCGTTCCTTTCGCCATGTCATGTCTAGTTTACGTCTTACACCGCAATCCTCTTTGTGGGTATTATAATATTGTATTACCAAAATAAGTGAGCTCCTGTTCGGCCTCCCTTTTCGTTCCGCTCTTCTTCTTCTCCTGCTTTCGGTATTCAGATTTCCGATGTCATTCAATCTCCGCTATGCGAGAAGTGTGCGGTGACAGGGGAGCCGAAAAAACGGCAGGACTCTAAGCTATATATCTCTCCACACATACTGCCTACAAACACATTTCGACAAACCGTTCCGAATAATATGGCATTGCAGTATTTTTTACTGTTCGATCAAAATATTAATAAACCATTTATCGAATAAATTCAGAGCTAACAATTCACTTACATAATTTATGATATCGACTGAAGGTTGTTGATGGAATTTCAATATCCAATTTGAATTGTTGAAACTTTGTACGAATCCACATGTTTTGTCACTAACTCAGATTTCACCTTCTATTCGGCATTTCTGTTGCACCCGTGCGATAGAATACCTGAAGATTCTATTTTACATCAATTACAGTAGATATATTTTCTATAATCATATGTTGAACTCACAAAAAAATCAAAAGACACGTTCAAATTAATTTTATAAAAAAATAAAAGTATAAAGCTATTATATTACAATAAATGAAGCACAATTTAAATAACCGTTTCCACAATTTAATAATTATATTTTCAGGACCTGTTCCGCTTATCGAAAGCATTATCTACCGATACAAATTATATGCATTCTATGTGAATTTACTATTACAAGAATATATATAAGAACAAAGCAAATATCATTGCAAAATATTATATATGTCCAATTAGTACGATCACAAAATAGTTTTCTTAATTCTTGAACGATTTTTTTTTATTATTAATTCAAAATTTGTATTAAAAGGCACATTTTTATTTATATTGTATCATTTGATAATGCTCGCAATAAACGAAACTGATACTGATCTTTATATTATAATAATATGGAAATATTACTGAACATTGTGTGATATTTATTTAAATTTAAACCATTTACTTAGATACGCAATTATTTAACTTTTTTGTACAGACGAATAATTTGTTGTTTTTACATAACATTTTTACGTTTTTTATAATTTCGTGCCACGCTATTGTGAAATGTGTATAAACTATTTGTGTACTGTTATAGTTTCATACGTGCGTTCATTTCTTTGTTTGGTATTTGAAAGCCTTCCCTCCACTCTCATTTGTGAGGGATTCAGGATTCTATCCTATTTGGAAGAGAAAAAAGAGGAGGAAGCGCTGTCAGGTCTTGTTTTAAATAAAACCCTGTACACAAAATAAGAAAACTTTAAATTTGCTTCCGCTCCATAGCTTTTGTTACTTTTCAAACACTTCGAAATCTTTGACCGTTTTGTATCAAGCTCGGCAATACTTGCATTTTTATTTGTTTCCATTGTATTGATTGGAATATTTGATAGATTACATTTTCATAGTCACATTTAACAGTTTATCATTTCTTGACACTTTGGCGCTTACAATTTCATATTCAAAACCCAATCTCGATATACATTATAATACATATCTGCAGTAATACTTCTGGTCCAAATGACATATTCGTTAAATTTGAATTGTTACAACTTTGTACGATTCCATATGTCTTATCAACAGCAACAGCAACTGACTGACAGTCAGTTCTGTTGCATCCGTGCGATGGAATACCTGAAGATGCCGAAGGGCGAAACCCGGGTCGTTTGTGATAAGACATATGGAATCGTACAAAGTTGTAACAATTCAAATTTAATATTGAAATTCCATCAAGCACCTTCAGTCGATATCATAAAAGACATATTCATTAGCAAAAAAAATAATTTAGTGACATCTAACAATTGTCAATTAAAGTTTCCGTAATAAAATAAGATTCGCATTTCGTTCGTTCTAAATTTTATATAATTCATTTATATGAATAGAAGAAACCTTCTATTCTACGCTTTATTAAAAAAAGAAAAACTCGCTGTATCTATTCGGTAAATTATTTTATTTTAAATAATAAAGATACACTTTTTAAGTACTTAATATCAATGACAAATCCAAACTGATCAGTTGATAATGCTCGCGATGATCGAAAATGGTCTTGAACATAAAATATATTGTGGGAATGAGTACTAAGAAATGTGTATTTATTATTTAAAATATCATGTCTCTATAAAAAATATATTTTACGTTGAGGTTTTTTAAAATATCTATTCAATATTAATTATAATAACAAATCACCACTTCAGTGAACGAGATAAAAACTGTCTTATTTATATTTTTTTCCAGAGCTTTGGTGTCGGAGTGAGAGTCATAAAAAACTCCGACTTCGACTAATTTGCCAGATTCCTTGGTTGATCTTTAATTTAATGCACATAAATAGGAAAGGTATAAAAAAACCTGACAAACATAAGTCTTTTTTTATGGAAACGTGTTGTTGGTCAACATCGGAGTAGTGTTTTTTTAACGACTTCAAACCACTGTTTTCTTTTGGCTCTGGGGTCATGGGATATAACCTTGATCGGTTACTTTCAAATATGTAAATTTCTGTTCAAAGGCATAGATGTTTGTGATATTTACTCTTATTTCTTTATTTATTCTTTCTTTTCCATTCTAAGACTTATCTAGTTAGTTCGAGTTACGATGTGTTAACTTGGAGCTATTTTCTAACCCACACCGATCACCATACATTCTTAAAAAAGCTTAATTTTTGGTCAACTTTCAGTTCAACATTATTTATATACCTCTTATTTCGTTTTATATTGAATAATATTATATACAGACGATATAAAGAATTTATTGACATATTCATTTGTTCATGTTAATCATTTAAATAAAGTGTCTGAAGATACTGCAAGGCGAAAACCAAGTCATTAATGATAACACGTATGAAATCGAACGATTTTAATTTTAAACTCGTTTATTAATTATATACTTATAATTATAATCATTCAATTTCATCTAAATAATGCTTTTATTGAGCGAAAACGGTTCCAATCTTTTTCGACCTTTTCGAATCATTGTATATGTATTTCAAAATATGTGGTAATTTTCAATCAGATGAGAATGTTTTCATAAAGACTCTGTTATTATTAAAGTTTTCGTCCTGTGGGATATATATAATTTACAATTGCATTTATTTTTAAAGTCACTGAGACGTAGCATAGATAAAATGCAATCATTGCCAAACGCACCTACAAATTCTCAAACAATCGTGCTATAAAACATCATTGTTTGCTAATGGAATGCCTGTTGGTTTGATGTCATCCATTCAACGTTTATGCACAAATTGACTTGTTGAAATTGAAATTTATTTGCGGTGT
This sequence comes from Himalopsyche japonica, assembly GCA_028555115.1. Classification (NCBI taxonomy): domain Eukaryota; kingdom Metazoa; phylum Arthropoda; class Insecta; order Trichoptera; family Rhyacophilidae; genus Himalopsyche; species Himalopsyche japonica. The sequence continues at coordinate 766,095 of JAHFWJ010000715.1, forward strand.
AGGATTGGCATTTCACGCAAATGATTTCCACATCATTGTCATCTCCAGAGGTTGATAATTTGCATTTCTCATACCGTAAATAGGAACACTGAGATAATATATAAAATGTTAAAATTATTATCAACAATAATATTGCATAGTTGATCAGCAAGCAGGGTTGGCACAATGTCAATTCAGTATATTTCCCAGTAACCCGGAGCCTTAAATAAATCCCTCTTAAATTTAATCGTACTAACTAGCTTGTTTCTAGTCTTTTATCCTATCCTCATATCTATACTCTCTCTTGCTTAGATAGTCCATCAAAACTTTGACCACACTAGTAGCGGATATATGTACTTAAAAATGTCAACCATACATAAAAATTGAATAGTTGAAATTGTGTACAGTCCCACATTTTTTGCCACTCACAGATCAGGTTTCGCCTTTCTGCATCTTCAACATTTTTCATCTCTTTACAGAAGATGAATGACACCAAAATACATACATAGTTATTATATATACCGTAAAAAGCAAGAAACTTCATAAATATCTTAAATAATTTTAATTAATACTGATTTCGTTTAATTAACAATCGAATATGAGATAGATAATCTTTTAACCAATACAGCATAATGAATTTTGATGAGAAATTTTTCATAACAATTAACCTGAACTAAAACGAAATAAGGTAGAAATAACTATTTATTTAAAGAAAGAAAGAGAGCGTTAATAGTTCGTTTAATATAAGGCTATTTTAAGTTTATCTTATTTTTTCTTTATCTATTAAGGCTCACTTTATTAACATTTTTTTATTTCGATAAGATAGTTAATGATCCCAGTGTTTGAATGAAATACTTAAACACCTCAATCCAATTTATGATATCGACTGAAGGTGCTTGATGGAACTTCAATATTAAATTTGAATTGTTGTAACTTTGTACGATTCCATATGTCTTATCAACAGCAACAGCAACAGAACTGACTGACAGTCAGTTCTGTTGCATCCGTCCGATGGAATACCTGAAGATGCCGAAGGGCGAAACCTGGGTTGTTTGTGATAAGACATATGGAATCGTACAAAGTTGCAACAATTCAAATTTACCTTAATCCAAGTTGAACGAGTAGTTCTCCATAAAAATATATTTAACTACAGTTGCATTTAAAATGAAATTGAAATAAAAAAAAGCCTGTATATTATAATGGTTAATTTCAAAAGACGTACAAAAGTTTTTCTTCCTGACGAATTTTAAATATTCAACACAATTTTCCTATGCTTAAAATAGTATCAACAAATTCTTATTTATATGCAAATAGGCACTGACCTAAAATAGTTTTGACCCAAATAGTCCCCACTGAGGTAAACACATTTAGGATTAAGGGTCCTTAAAACGTGTTGTGTTGCGCAATTTACGGGCATTGGACACTGGAGCGTGTCATGCGTTAAAGTAAAAACATATTTTCAGAATACATTTTCTCACGAACCTCAATGTGCACCGAGTGTAACTAATGCGGACATCGTCTTTTGGCCATCCTGTCAACTTACTTTCTAGTTTCTTATTAAATTATATGCTAGAAAAATTTTCCGATAAAAAAAGAAAAAAGTACAATATATATTATATTTCGGTCTCGTTTTATTGAGATTCAAAATTTAAATAGCATAACAATTATAACGCCGTGTAAAAGTAGCAATGTATTATAATTCCACGAAATTCATGGGGCACATTGTTTACAGCTATTTCCGCTTACCCCTTCTATATGTATATCATATGATAGCTTAGTTCTATAGAGACTTGTTGTAATAAGAGCATAAGCCGAAATAGCTATCAACTATATATCTTATGATTTTGTATAATTATACACATTGCTATTTTTTCACTGTGTTAAAATGTATTTCTACCGAGTAAATGCCAATTCAATTGATATAATAATTATTACATATTTTTAACTCATTTTCATATAGTTACAGTTTACTTAAGCCGTAGACGTTTTGAAGGCGATCTTAGTTTTCAATATTGTGTTTTTTTAAGCATTTTAATCTTAGCAGTTTTTCTTAATAATCTGAAAGTTTAGCTTCAAATCAATATTAAATTTGTTTTTAAAAGTATATGCTTGTTTAAATTGATAAAATAATATTGTTGAGAAAATTGACATATCGATAATGCATTTAATTGCAGGCTATGAAAATCCTTTAATCCGTTCCCTGCTGAGCTGTATTAAGGATATTCCAACACTGAATATTTGAAAATGATAATACAGTAATCGATAGTGCTCAACCATGACGATTATATTGAAAGAATAATCTACATTAAACACATTGAGTTACCGTTAACACTCTATCACGACATCTCAAAATACACAACATCGGCATCTGAAAATGACTTTCCTATTTCATTTTCTTAAGTACTTTATATGCATACGTGTATCTCTATATGCGTGTGTGAGAATAGTATATAGAGATATAAATATAATAATAATTCGGTGGTGACCTTGTGAACCGGATTCACTGTGGATTGCTCAGCTCCGCAGCGACTTACACCTGTCAGAATGGGAGAACAATTATACAACAAATAAGTATGTACATATGAGATGAAGGAGACTTGAAGAATGAGATGCTAACATGTCATAGATCTTAACGTTCCGTCAATTTGATATAAAAAATAGCACAATTGAGACGTTAATAGTCAGTAAGATAAAGGCGCTTTTTTCTTGTGGAAAATCTCACAGCCTCAGTTAAAATATATATATATATAGTCATTTCTATAAAAAATATGTTTCCTTTCTAATTAAAACTTGATATTAAAAAAATCATTATAACCTAACAGTATCGATTCGCTAAAAGAATGTCTTTTAAAAACAACGTAGTATTTTGAAAGCCCAAATTCTATATTCTTTGATATAGATAAAAAATTGAAATTTTCTTTCTAAAATCTTTTTTTATATATAATATATTAATAAAACATAAAATTTTATTTTAAAATCATTATTGTGAATGCATAAAAACTTTACTTATTAAATAACATAGTGGAGATAAACATATATTAAAAATAGTGACACGATTTCGTTATGTTCCGTCGAAAATATATTATCCTTAGAAGGCTAATATTATCAATAGACGAATGATTAATTATAGAATCATATTAACGTCTTGACTAAGTCTTGTCTTGATTTATAAATAAATTTTAGCAAAGAAAAAAAACACCGTTAATTATAGAGCAAGTTTGGAAGTCGACCGTAGTCAGTTTATTATCTACAATTCTCGTACCATATTCATCTCATATCTATTGTATGAGACGAATTGAAATTAATGTTTTTTTATTATTATGTTCGTAAATGTAATTGAACTTTTAACCGTATTCATATATTACCTAAATAAAAAAATGCCCACTAATCGCAAACATTATAAATTGAAATATTTTGACGTTTACTATTTTTGCCGCCATGACAGTGTGCACAAAGCGCTATGTTCACACCGCTTAGTTCGTTCCAATTCACTGAATCCGTGTTCTCAAAATATATCCAGTGTGTCCATTGAAGCAGTTTAGAAACCTTTTATGTCAAAAATAGCAACGAATTTGTAACGATATTGTGTTGCATATAACATGAATCGTATCACAAAAGGTTGGGAAAGGTTAGTTGAAACTTTGAGAGAAGAAATATATCGCCTTAAATGCCTTAAGTAAAATAGCTATTCCTATTTTGAAATAATAAAAATTATATATTTATTTTTAAAAGTACCTTTGGCAAACTTTAATTTTGATCGCGTTAAAATTATGATATATATATATTTCATCATTTTCACGTCGGTTTTCAAATATAATATTGCCAGAATTGTAAATATAAATACTTTTGTTAGCTTTATCATAATGCAGTAAAATAGGAAAACAACTATATTCAATCCTTTTTTACGCGTAATAAACATAGATAATTTAGAGATTGGGGTCAATCATTGAATCATGTAAAGTATATCAAATAAAGTTTTATCTATTTTTTATCATTAATCTGATTATTTTAACGTTATAACTTATTCTTAATCTTATTTAAGACATGTAAATCAACGTGTATTAATAACTGAGTAAAAAGGGTGTATATTCTGAAAGTGTTTTTATTTTATTTTGAATTTCCTATTGTGCTTTAAGCATCATACTTTTCTCACAGGGTGTATTCCGCAGTGTAACAACGTTATGTGTGATCATTTTGTATTGTGTAATAGTACAAAAAAAGTGTTTTATTATTTAAAATATCATGCTATTTCATCAAGAAGTGACAATTAACACATTGAAATTGAAAAAACGTTACGTATATTTCGAATTTCAGACAAGAATGCCAGAAAAAAGTTCTATTGTTCAAAAAGTTAAAATAAACTATTAAATTTGAATTGTTACAACTTTGAACGATTCCACATGTTTTGTCACTAACGACCCGGGTTTCGCCTTTCGGCATCTTCAGGCATTCTATCACACGAGCGCAACAGAACTGACTAGTGTCTGACAGTAATGCTAGTACGGCAAGATTGACTGACCTTTACAATAAATTCGTATTATGTCAGTACTGTTGCATCCGTGTGATAGAATGCCTGAAGACGCCAAAAAGTGAGACCCGGGTCGTTAGTGACAAAACATGTGGAAACGTACAAAGTTGTAACAATTCAAATTCGATATTGAATTTCCATCAAGCACCTTCAGTCGATATCATAAATTATAAAATTTTAAATAATAAAAACACATTTTTTAGTACTTATTTCCACAATATTTTTTTTTAAATCAGGACCGGTTTCGCTCATCGCGAGTATCATCAACTGATGTTATACCTGTTATAACCGATACCTAGGTAATGCTCGCGATGAGCGAAACCGGTCCTGATCAAAAAATATGTTGTGGAAATAAGTACTAAAAAATGTGTTTTTATTATTTAAAATATCATGCCTTTCCATCAAGAATTGACAGTTAACACCTTAAAAGTGATAAATTATAAACTATATTTTAAAAAAAAAAACGCTTATAATCTTTATGTTCAATGCTTTATGAACAAACTCTTATCAAATTAGTTACATGTGCTTTTCAATATGATGGAATGACACCATCTTTCTGAATTTATTGGCATTTGTTGGAGATGTAACAAAGTCGACTAGACCGGCAGAGCCAATCCAAGCCAAGATCCGACTAGTACGGTATATACCTAGCAATATTTCCCGTTCGAATCTATATCCGGACATTCCCAAAGGATGTAGGATGTATTTTGTACTATAAATTAATAATTTGATTGCACTGACGATTCAATATTTTTTACAATTATAACAAGTTAAGACCATTCAAGCATTTGAGCAAAAATACTTTAATCTAATTTCTTCTCTAATGCCGTTAATAAATTCCTATTTTAATCACGATGAAAAAATAGCAATGTTTTCTTTTTCTACTTAATTTATATTGGTAAAAAGTTATATATAGGATTATACCATCATTAGAACTATTTAGGTTTATATAACTAAAATACAATACTATTTTTTACTATATTAAAACGAAATTCTACTAAAAAAATAAATGTCAATTCAAACAATCTTATTTTTAGATTTCAGTCAGTTCTGTTGCATCCGTGTGATAGATAGAATGCCTGATAATGTAGAAAGGCGAAATCCGTGTCGTTAGCGAAAAAGCATGTGGAATCGTACAAAGTTGTAACAGTGTAAATTTGATATTGAAATTCCATCAGCACCTTTAGTCGATATCATAACTTATTTTTAAATACATATTTCATAACTATTTTTTTTATACTGAAAGTTATATGATTTATTTTGATATGTGGCCTTTATCTGATTTAACTTTAAAGCCTTTTCTTAATATGTAGATCTCTAATCTACCCTGACGTTCATATCGAGGAATGAAAGTATTACCAATGTTTTTTTTTTAATATTACATTTAATAAAATATTTGTTATGAACATTTGTATCACAGAAAAATATGCTCAAAAACTATAGTCAAAAATGTAATCATTGTAAACTATGGTTGAGAATAACTGATCAGGGACGCACTCGCTCTGTTCACCGGAGTGGATGAACATTGCCCGCAAATTGTATCCAGCTTTGTACTGATTAAGATAAGGGGAGATTTTTTGCGGGGCTGCTTGATGGCCGGACCAAAATGGCGGTCGTGATTTATTGCTCCAGTCATTATCAACTATTTTTTTTTTAATAATTATAATTTTCTGGTCGAAACTAAGTTGTTATTTTCAGACGTATGCGAGAAATTTCGTATATTTTTTGCCAGTAAAGTGAAAATTTATTGGAAAAATGCAGAAATATCTGACAAAAAAAATATAGAAATTAACAAAGATGATTCGGGCAATAGAGAGGAAATACGTGGTATATAAATGAAGAGTGTTTAAATTACTTCCCACTTCTTCAAAATAAAAGAAAAGTATTGTTTTTTTCAATAAATACATGTTTATGGTGAATTTGTACGTACAATAAATCAACTCAAATCATAAAATATAAAATTGTCTTACTAAGCATGACGTATTTCGTCTCTTTAAAAAATATCTTCACACTGTTTTCATTGTAATATTTTTAACAGTGGCAGCATACCAGACTCTTTTATTAATATTTTAAAACAAAAAATATTTTATTGCTGAGTTGTATCTTTTCGTTACCCGAAACCACTAAAGGGGAAACCCCGGTCTTCTATTTTTAAAAGAATGTCAACAGTATTATTCTAAATTTTAAAAGAAAACCTCATCGTACAAGATACATATTTGAATTAAATAAATTTTCAAAATACTTTGAAATGGCTTTATATGAATATACAATAAATTTAATTTAAGAAAGACTCTGAACCTTTAAGTATTATTCGAAACTATATTTTTTACATCACATGATGGTCAATGATTGCGGCCGATAATTTAAATACCCTGTATCAGATTTCTGTGTCCACAGCTTTGTTGCTATCGCGACTAATGCTTGACTCAATCATAAATCCGTTTTTATGAATTCACCAACCAAAACTGACATTTATAACTTAATCGCTCCACTTCAGAAAAGAATATTTTCTTAGATAAAATAATGAAATATTGATGCGAGATTAAGTGTTATACTAAACCAAGAATTGTGGTTAATCAAATAATAATCACGCTGGTGATAAACTGATCTGTCCATATAATTAATTAGTCTTTGACTTGAAAAGCTAATAAATAAGGTTTTTTTCTATTCAGTAAATCATAATGAATTCGATGCTGAAAAGTAATACATTAAAGTACGTCTACACTTCTGTGGCATATTAAAAGAATTGACTGTGGAATTTGAACTTTGTTTTTGAAATTGAAATTTGAAATCGCGTAAAAGAGTAAAAAAAAAATATTTCGAAAAACAATATTTGTTCTTCGAATTAGCGCAAAATTATTGTTTTACACATGAAATCAATTTCTTTATTGATTATAAAAATACAAAGAAAAACAGATACGTATATTTACATGCATAATTTTTTTAATTCATAGTAGTTATTTTCCGCTGTCAATGTCGGTTCGAAAATATAATCATTCACGATTTTTTGAACGATCATATTGAAGTTTTGAGTGAATTATTTTATTTATTTGAGTCACTCTTTCTTCTGTGAAAAAAAACGCGTATAAAAAAGACTAATTGTATTTCAAATTAAACAAACGTAATTATTAATTAATACATCTTTTTTTTTTATAAAAGACATCATTTTTAAGACTTATTAATATAATGTATCTTTTCCCTACACTAGTATTTGAATATATTATATATGATGTCAAGTGGTAGTAAAAGTTGGCTTTCATGAGTGTGTGAATTAATCATACTTTGTTTGATTATTGTATAACATTATACAATAGGTAAGTAATTTCTAGAGAAAAAAGATTGGAAATAATTGTTAAAAAGATATTATGTTATATTTACAAAAATAAAACACAATCATATTCCTTTTTATATTCATAAAAGTTTGTTAAAAATATCTAATTTTTACTCTGATAATGGTAAATTATGCAACTAAAACGTTCTTTTTTGTTAAGAAGATGCTCGACATATAATAATTTAGTATGCAAGAAAACGCCAGCTATTGCTGCATCTCGCTTGAGTTCATATTAATTATGTTTAGTTCATTTTATCTTATGATAAATTATTAATACGTTCTCTCGACCAAATGAGAATTGTTATTTTGTAAGAAAATTTTTTCTCACAAGGCAACACGAGCACGAGAGAGTGAAAAGACATTTTCCAATACTTTAACCCAGCTTTCTCAGTCTGTTTCATTTGAAAGCGCGCCATGTTAGTTAAGTCGCTACTGACATCTGTAACATGTAACGTGTAGCTCGATGATAGTATAGTGTATTCGTTTCTTTTTGGCAATGAATAAAATATTATATTTGACATGATAGTGCTAGATATGTGCATAGTATATTCATTTAATAAATAAAACTATTTAACTACTCCGTTAGCGTAATGTTGTTTTTTAACCATATATGCTTCAAAAGTAAAGCATTTTTACTTCTAATAGATCATAACAAAATAAAAGAAATATTTTTTTTAGAAGCTCTGTTTGTAAGTTATTGAATATTTTTTTCATGAAAGTAATGTTAAAAGGTTTTTCAATAACATTATAAAAAGTTATAAACTGTTTATTGCCAAATATTATTACAAATAATTGCAATATATAATAATAAGAGAATTATGGCAGTGTGGATCAATAAAAGAAAACTTTGGTAGTGTAATTATTTTAAGGATGAAGACAAATTAATAACCCAATACAATGCATATAAATAATTTTGGATGAAGTCATAGCTATTGAATGATATTTTCTTATAGTAAAGGTAATGGAATTCGTAATTTTTTAATAATGCTGTGACCAGTATATCAAAAACTTTAATATTTTTGTTTTTGATGACATGACGCAGACAAAACACTTACGTTTGAAATAAATTTGGTCAGTTATATATATTTCATAAATTATGATAAAAAAGGATTTGTTACAGATAATGTGACAGATCCTTAATCGTCCTATTACACAATGATTGCTTTGGTGAGAGTAGTTGGCAAGTCTAAAACTAGCTGCTGTCTGATATATGAGCACAACGCGGACTGTAGTTTACTGAAAAAATTAAATTATTAAAATCTTTGCAATATTGAAAAAAATTAAATTAAAATGAATTCTAGCCTTCACATTATAAAGGAAATTCTGTATTTTTTATTACTCGTTATTTGGCGAATCATAGCAAAAATGATCAAATCAAATTTATGTGCATTGATGCTTACTGTTTATTGTACGTCAGTTCTGTTGCACCCGTGTGATAGAATGTCTGAAGATGCCGAAAGGCGAAATCCGGGTCGTTAGTGTCAAAACATATGGAATCGTTCAAAGTTGTAACAATTCAAATTTTATTTCTATCAATGTTTGTTTTATTCGCATTGTCATAATTCAGAGTCTGTTTGTTCATTTTATTATTTTTAAACACATTCTAGAATGATAGAGGATCCTCTATCAAATAAAATGATAGAGGATTTTCATAAAAAAGCAGTGTGAAACCTCGCCAAGATGGCGCGAACTTTTTATATTTCCGTACGTATTAGCTCAGTTTCAAAATCCGTAGACACTGCTACGAGATCACAGCTACAATATAGCTGCCATCTGACGCGATATCTTTGAAATATCAGATTTGCGGTTAGATACAAAACTGATACATTCATACTCCTTACTCAATAGTACTGTACTAACATCAGAGGCGGTACTTAACCAAAATTATTACACAAGAAATAATAATTGATAATCTACGGATACAATTAAACATATGATTTACAATGTATTATACATCATTATATATTATACTCATTTAGTCACGCTGTCCCTAAATTAGTGGATAATTAACCTCAAATAAATAACGCCAAACTAGTTCTTCTTTTTTTCGTTTACTAGTATAAGTTAATCGTTTTCAGACGTTACTGAAAGAATAATTGTGTTAAGGATTTAGATGTTGTTTGTTAATTTCTCATTTATTGACCTGTTTAAAAAAGGGACAAGAATGAACAATCAATGTTTTTATGATAACACTTCAAGAATGATAAAAATGTAATAATTGATTTTTTTAAGAAATTGTTTTGCCATTGAGATTAAATTAGCTAAGCCTTTATCAAAGCCAATTTTGAACGTTAAAAATGGAAAAATGTTTGTTGTATATTGATTTGATGTATTTTATTTTTAAGCACATCGTTGTGAAACATATTTTATGTCGTTTTAATCGCAAAAACATTGTGAATCGCTAACCGTGTGAATTATATTCACGTATTTAGAACACCTGTTGCAAACTACTTATTGTTAGAGATCCATTAAAATAGGTAAAATTCACATCATTATCGTCGATACGAAGAAGACATCCATCAACTTGTACCTTATTATATATTTTTGCAAGTTTTTACGAAATGTTTTAACCGGATCTCTGCCAGAGACGTGTAAATGCGGCCTACAATTCCGTGATCGCAGTGCCGGCCATACAAAATCCGCGTATATATACGGTCCACTTAAGACATACTAAAACTCAAAAAGGTTGACAATTTTAATAATTTGAATATTTCAACCACACAGCGACATCTCATAGGATCATAGTGTTATACTTACAGTTGACATATTTATATGTAATATACAGTGGAACCTCGATCAATCGTTCTCGCATAATACATTTTCCCGGATGGAACGCTTATTTTTTATAGTCCCGTCAAACTCCCATAAGAACAATGTTAAATAGTGCCGCATTGACCGTTTCCCGATTCCCCGATTTCCTCGATAAACCGTCTAAATATTTTGGTCCCGTCACAAATATTATCCCGATTGACCGTTTTTATTGCATATTTCTCCGTATCTCGGCAAGCAAGTTTGACACAGCCGAGAGCAGGTGTTATGTGTAGACACGTTGGAATGCGCTGTACATGATAGACCACACGCGTATTATTGTTTATGATGCAAATGTAGAGTTGTTTAAAATTCATGGTAATAATGATTCCTGTACATACAAACTTTTTGTCACAAGTTTAGTAACAAGTCTTTGTTCCGATTAAAGTGCCAAATAACAAGAAGCAACAACATAAAGGACTTTTTTAAAAAATAAATATTATATACAAGTAACTAATAAATAAATATTTTTTACTTGTTTATTATTATTTGAAGCTTTTCCTCATTTACCGTTTCCCGCAATTACCGTTATTTTTTCAGGGTCCCTTGGAAAACGTAAAATCGAGGTTTCACTGTATTGCCAAAAAATATACATTCATTGGTTTTTATTATTTCAAATAAAATCGCAGCCCTCCGTATCTGGCCATACTAAAACTTCAAGAGGCATAGAAACGGTTTATTTGGTTCGTGGAATCTCATAACTTAAAAATATTTTACATTTCCGAGAACACCATTTCGGCGACGTCACTGCCCGCGCGGCCAGATGTAAGAGTTGCGGATATGGATGTGCAGATAGGTACATCAAAATTGATTTCACGGATGGAAAGTTATTATCAAAGTGAGGCGAAAGGAGCACCGATTATGTCGCATGCTTTGATGATGATCAGCCAACAAGAGCGCTCGCTTCGCAGTGTTTTGCGCGTCGATTATTATCTATGGATATTTATATAATCGGCCTTTGTATTTAACCACGTAGGTAATATAGTGTCTATGGTATGGATCGAACGAAAATCAACGGTGGCTCTTTTTTAAATTAGGTTGTACGCTCGAATAGTTTTTAAAGTACTGCCACCTATGAGATTATTTGAAAAGTTATATTGTTGTAAATTTTTGATACTTTGATCGATTGACAAAATGGCCGCTTTTTTATTTCAAAAGTTTTAAGTTATTATCAACGAGTAAGTCTCTTAGTGACAAAACCGATAAGTATGATCCATGGTGAAGTGGACTGGGGTGCACACCAATACTTTATTTGATTTTATAAACAAATAATAAACACGAATTTCGTGTAACACGATATTTTAAAAAATTTGATAAGTGAACAAGTGATGAATTCTTATTGATATATATACTTTATTATTAATAATTCAGGACGCACTTTTTGTGCTAGTATAGGTTGTGAAATGTTCCTAAAAATTCATTTAAATTAAAAGTCATTTTCACAACGATATTTAATCATAAAACAGTGTTCCCAAATGTTAATACTCGTCACTTCTGATGATTTTCTTCGACAGCTTAAAATTTAAATTATGTTCACCATAGCAAAATGAGCTTCAAATTAAAATCACTTTATTTCAGCTATGTATGTATAATACTTTAGAAGCGCACTGAGTTAGATTATATGTGGGTCAAATATTTATATTCATGATTCGGTCATTCAAATTGTAAAACTACTCCACGAAAAAATAGACTCGTGGTTGAATTCATATTGTATTCTCCACGAGTCATCTAAATATGCTCATTCCAATGTAGAGTTGTGGTGGGACAAAATATTACTTATAGATGACCTTTCGTTCTTAATTATCTTTCTCACTCTATCCACTATGGACAAAAAGTGTCAAAACAAATAGTTTACAAAAAAATTAATGAATAATAGAATGTAAAAAAAAAATCACGATTAAAAGAAAATGTCAGTTCTGTCGCTTCCGTGTGGTAGAATGCCGAAACATGTGGAATCGTGCAAAGTTTCAACAATTGAAATTTTCAAAAAAATCCTGCTAATACGAATATATCATATGTTACAGCTTCATAATGTAAGAGATTCATATCGGGAATTTAAAAATGGGGGAGAATTTTTTAAATGGACGCTTTATACTATTCAATTCTTTCATAAATAGAAAATAAAAAATGAAATAGTGAAACTTGTATAATATGTATAGTTTAATTTTCTTCGTCATGATGAAGAACTTTGTATGTCGCCTTGACTTTTCTTTGCATTTCAAAATGCAAGTTTTCTACCAAAGCTTTGTTTAAAATTCTCTTATGTGAACGTTACCTCGGGTTTCTTTACGTTGCTAGCATTTAACATTTTAAACAGAAGTCTTGTTTTTAAACTAACAAATAATAAACTCTGAATAAAACTGCAAACATATTATCATGCTAATCTTAACACATCGAATTCCGGAGCAGTGTTTACACGTGATACAAAATCCAACGCTTGAATCCCGGAAACGTTTTTTGACGTGCTGGGTCAGCCCTTATAAAACAGACAAATTACTAACATCAGGCAATATGTTTGACCGTAAAACTCTATGTTTTGTTATAGTTATTACTCAAAATATTTCAAGACATTCATTCAATTAATGTTATCGTCTATGAATATCGCGGCGAACCCAAAACTCAATCGTTTCGCGCGCAATACACGATACCAACATTCTCCCTTCTGGCGACGACATAATAATGTCACCGAGTCTACTCCAAGCAAGAGTTTTAAAAGATTTGTAGAAAAAAATTGTTTAGAGATGTAGCAACACATATTTTAGACCCCTATAATGACAACGGAAAAACGGAAAAAAATAATTGAGACTCGGTACATGTATAAACTTTGAATTTTGGCTCAATACATGGAGAAACGTTGTCGATTTTATCACTCTAGAATTAATTTTAATAAAGTTTTTTACCATCTCAGAAAGTTTCACATAATTTTATGTAATGTTATATTATATGACACATTTGGTAAACACTTAAGAAATATGATATTTGTTAAAAAACGGACCGAACACAGGGCTTGATTTGTCAAATTTTGACTGGGCCTAATAATATTATAAAGGAGACTTGAATAAAATTGTAGAATTTGAATATCTTTGTACACAATAAATTGTCAGTGACAAGAAGTAAGTTATTGACTAGATGTATTTATCTAGTTATCGATGATTGAAAATAGTTGGAAATTCTTTGAATTATGTTATTTGTGTCAAGAATCAATAAACTTATTTTAAGCACACGGCAACTTGAATCACACTAATTACTTACATCTTATAATTGCAGACGCTACTTTTCGTTATTTTTCACTAAAGTCTTTTCACGGTCTGTAATCAAACATTCATAATATAAGTCGACCGTAGAATTATAATTCATTGCAATTTAAGTGGTCAGTTATGTCTAAAGGTTACCCGATAGATTAAAACATATACGTATACAAAATCTGAAAGAAAAAAATAGGAATAAATTGCGAAGTATCGCATATAAAATAAAAAATTCTCTCTTAGTCTCTAGAATGAAAACACAATATCTTTATCAATGTGTCAAATTAAAATTTTCAATATTCGGCAAATAATATAATGACAAAGTTTGTATAATAGTAAGTATTGAATTTTAAATAAATCATTTAAACATCTTGTTATCATTTTAGTTTTATTATATCCTCTATACCTCTTGGAATATAACCTTGAAAAAATGTTGATAACTAGTTTTATAAAAATATTTATTTTCACTTTTCTAAAATAAAAAAAAAATCCCATCATACTCAGTATAATGATAATGCATCTCTTTCTTATCAACTATTTCAGATACAATTTTGTTAAGCTTTTAAAGATACAGCAATAAAGAGCTTTTGAAAACTTTTATGTTAAATTTACGAGCATTAAGGAATGTAATAAAAAGTGAAGCGAAAGTTACTTAATGGTTATTTTAGTAAAATATTTGAAGACCAGTAACAAATATCACTCAATACTAAATATCACATCTGAGTCACTTTTAATATATCGATTTTCAAAATTTCAAGACAAGAATGATATTTCAAATTATTGTTTATTTGTTACGTTATTATTATAGACTAATAGAATATGGTTTTAAATTTCATGTCTGAAGAGAGTTTAAAATCGAACATCTTCTTCCATAGACAAAATACAGAAGTGTTTACAATAGATTCGGCGGTAACTTTTTGGATGTTCATTTTTATATAAAATTTAAAATAACTGATTATTTCCCGTATCACGTTACAACCATTGCGACAGTAAGTCAGAAGATGTCTCTGAATTAAGCAAAACACGTGTCATAATTGTTAACAATACTTGGAATAATCGAAGTCATTTTTTATTTTATATCATAGAATTATTTTTTAATGATTGTGATATATCAGATTTGAAAAATATTACTGTGTTTTCACAATATAATTAAAAATAATAATCAGCTAATTAATTATTCGTACAGCGAACTTAGACTTAGAACATATTATGTTCGTTAATCGATCACTCGATGTACTCGCAATGAGCAAAATTTGTCCCGATTATAAATATATTAGGAAATAGTACAAAAAATCCGTTGTCATTTTTTAAGATGTAATACACAATCACCAATAAGTGACTGTTAACACCTTAAACGTGGTTAATATTATCTCGTTGATTCAATACAAGAGTTAAGCAATTATTAAATATTTAACTGTCACCATTACTTCTAATATATTATACTTATGAGCGGAAATTTTTTTTCTCAAACTTCACAATTAGATACAACTTATTGAAAAATAGTATTCGCTATTTAGGTACACATTGTAATACTTACAGTTGGAAAACCATTCCTTTGCACGATAAAATAGATAAATGAATAAATAATACTAACATTAAAAAGGGAGTGGGTAATTTTTCATGAATATTAAATGCATTGTGTCTCACTAGAGAGGGTAAGCAGAACTTCATAGTAAAACATTTTAAATAGTTATGAAGGAGGGGTATAATCAAGAGAATAATATTACGCAAGCTTGTACTGAAACCACAGTTGGTCTAATTTGTGGCAGTGAGGTAATCAAAAAAATGTACCATAGCTACGTCCCAATGGACGTGTTTTGTACAAGTGAAGACATTGTATACATGACGTTGGCTCGATAGAATATCGCGTCACAAAGAAAGCTCAATTTAAAATATAACTTATGAAGATGTGCATCCAAACCCATCTGATATATAAGGCAAAGCTTGTATCATAACACCACAGAAGTTTATTAATCTACCGACCACATACTTTTAAAATAAACAGCTTTTTTGGCATAAGCTTTTTTTGGGAGAGCTTTGTTTTTGAGTCGCTATTCAGAAATGTGGAGATAAAATTACAATAATACAGTGAAAAACTAGCAATGTATTTTAGTTCTACAAATCATTTCTTAATAAGATATTTTTGATAGCTATTTCGGCTCACGACATCGTCAGAGCTATGAAATGAGCCGAAATAGCTATCAACTATATCTTATAAAAAAAATAATTTGCAGAACTAAAATACATTACTATTTTTCCACCGTTTTTTAATGGAGTTCTACCAAGTAAATGCCAATTCAATCAAAAAATTGCAATACTTTGAAAGGATTAGTATCGAGACAATCGTTCCCATTAATTACGAATTTCAGGGTAATGAGAAACTGAATGGAGTAGAATATAAACATCAAAAATATTTTGTCATTTATTTGAGGACTTGTAAATTAATTTTATGAAAGTATTCGTTTGATGTTTCAAACTCGTGTAACCAAAATCAGCATCCGGTTGAACGCTCAAAAACATTTACCACATGGCTGAAACATTTAATCATTTATAGTTATAATAACCCCATTTAAAATTTGGTTTTAAAAAAGTGTTTATTTCTTAAGCTTTATGAAAAGCGATCTACTATAGAATTATTTTGTGTTTTATAAAACAAAATAAGTATACAAATTGCACAAAACTCCTCGCGAATTTATGACTTATGAATCTTACTTCCCGTCCCATTGGCTTTAAGTTATGGGCATACTTGCGCATTCTCATTTTCCAATTCATTAATAATTCAAAATCAAGGGTTGATGAAATTTCACGTGCAGAAATGAATTATATCATAATTACCGAGGTCGTATTTTGTCGAATAAAAAATGCTTTTTTTCCTGTTTGTGCTTTATAATTTCCATTTACCTTTCAAACACCACTGTCGTTTTATACATATTTTAAGTTAAGAATAATAAACAATAATTCTTAAAATATTTCAACATGCTTTATTTTTGTAATAGGACTAGGTACTTACTTTTTAGCGTTAAGTGTTTGAGTTATCACAATTGCTACGCCACCTGAAAAATATTATTTGTTGTAAATATAGTTTTATTTATATTAAAATACTTAGCATGTAATAGATAGATTATGACCTTAAAGTTGTACTTTTTATCACGCAGACTAAACCGGACTACAACAAATTATAATGTAAGACAAAATATAATAGAACAATCACGGGTCCACAAATATAACACGGTGAAAAAATAGCAATGTATTTTAGTTCTACAATTTTTTTTGTAAGGTTTAGTTGATAGCTATTTCGGCTCACGCCATCTTCGGAATAGTTAATAATGTAGAAATACATTGCTATTATTTCACCGTGTTATAATGGAGTTCTACTAAGTTAATGCCAATTCAATTTTTAAATTCACAAATATACTCTCATTAAAGACACTAATCAATAAATGTTACATCCTACCTTTGGCAGACCTAGTTTCTACATAAAGCAAATAACTTATTGTCCAGCTTACATCAGTCATATTATTGTTATCTGAATTTTTATTGAGATTCGTTCCGCTTGTTGTCGTCAAAAAATTTTACTGAAAAAAAGTAAATCTTTTTCTGCGTGTCATGAAAAGGTATTTGGAATCTCGACAACACATTCTGACAAACCTGGCACTCTTTCGTCGCCCTTTAAGGAAATCTCCGTGCATTCGATTATAATTTTAGAATTCGCATAACGAGCCGGGTGCCCAAATTATTGTGACATTATTGGGATCGGGTCATTGTGTAGGGAGCCGGTACCGGGAACCGTCCCGCTCTCATCTCAGCCGGCACCTAAATATCTAATAACTCGCTCCGGCTTCATACATTTTATACGAGTTTTTAGGATTATGCGCGTTACATTATCATAATTTCATATTTACAGGCGTCGCTGGATCATAAACCCACGTAGACTTTAAAACGCCATAAAATTTGCTTCTAGCCGAGAACTTGCGTGCGTAACTGTGTACAAACTATCCAGATGCTTATATTTTATACAATACAACATAAAAAAAACAGCGTTGGTTGATTCTACGCCATATTTTCTTGTGAATCATACAGCCACCTGATCAACGAGTGGTTCTTTTTCAGTTGATCAATATCTCTTTTTAAAAGAGCATAAAATAGAAGTGTGATCCTACAATTTAAAATCGTGTGATTGCTTTTGCTATGTTCTATTTTTGAATTAAGCTTGCGGGAGAGAAAATAGATGTCGCATCATTAATGGCTCGAAAAAGTCTGTAATTTCACAACTCTCAATTTAAAAACATTCCCAAGATTTTACTTATGCAAAATTTTTTCAATCCATTATTTTGTATCTGAATCTTGAGAAATCTTTTACAATACTTTACAAATTCTCTCTGCTATCAACTGTTTTAATTATGTTAACTCTTTGACGGTTGATAATTCATTTATTGTGACTTGAAATTATATTACATGATTAACACATGCTGACGTCTATGTATAGTACTTAGAGGTAAATTATTTTAATATTAATTATAATTTTCTCCTGTATTTTTTTATAAAGTTAAATAGAAAGCAATTACAAAGAATAATGAAAACATACAAATTTACTCATAAATACATTATACGGGCAAGTAATAACGGGCAATAAAAATTAATGAGCAAAAGTAAACTTTCAAAAAATGTTTTGGCGAAAGTTTTACGTAAGTAGTTGTTTAAGATAAATGGACGGTTTATATAAACATTAAACGTCTTTTTTCACTTTAAAATTAGCTATGAAATAATCAGCTTATATTTTTTGTGTTTATTTCTAGATAACTCAATTTGTGGACACTTCAATGCAGTTCTTGTGGAGTTATTGTTGGGATTCTATCAATATAAATACATATACACTTAAAGCTTGTCATGTCACAAGATTTTACTCTCTTAAAATTATTAGATGATAAAGCAATGGTTCTACTTTTTTGGGTTTGTGGCGTTGTGATTAACGTTGTTGGTTTCGATTATAAATCTTAGAAACTCATATCCCAGAGCGAATGGTGTTAATAAATAATTTTTTTGGTATATATTTCTAATATCTAAAATTTCATCCTTCTCTTCTATCATTAAACCTAGAGCGGTTAGCTATCCAGTTATTATTTCTTATCCTTATTCTGCTATCTGTAGATAAATAAAAATGTGTTTTGCAACTTAACTTCAAGTAGTTGTGGGAAAAAACTTTTGATTAAATACTTTTAGAGGTGTCAATATGCTCCATATTGGAAGAGGAGATGGTTAAAAAAATTATTCGCCTGTTGTTTTTTTATTTGAAGCCTATCTATAATGTATAATGGATGAAATATAACGGTTTTGTTATTGACTTTATTTGTTAAAATAAATTGAATTTATTTCTCCTTTAATTTTTGTTTGTATTTTACACATTATTCGGCCAAAAAAGCTATCAATTAAGAGGTAGCACGTCCAGAGCCGAACTCAGAATGCTAAATTAAACGTCGTAAATTATGCAAACCACAAAAACAGATTTTTTCATTTGTACACAGAACAAAATAAATATTAGAGGCGGCAGGTAATAAATCATTTTTCAGAGGGCGATTTGGGCAACCAATTGTTTTAAAAAGTCCAATACGAAAATCTTTATTATTTTTGTATAATTTTTTGAATTTTTCTGTAAAAAATAAGCATTTAAATTTACAGATACAATATGTATATTATCGATACAAACTCCATTCAATATCGATGTTTTTAATACCTCAAGATTTATCACTCTCGACTAACTACTTTCGCCTTTAAGCATTGTCATACTTTCAGTACTTCGATGCACTCAAACTGACAATCAGTAAACAGTTTGTTATCGTTTATATATAAAAGAAATTAAGTCTTTGATTTTTGAATCTTGATTGCAATGATATTCTAATTTAGTCAATGATCTTATAAAAAAAATTACTTAATAACTTTTTAATGAAAGTGTTTCAAAATAATCTAATATCACTAAAAGATTATTTGAATGAAATTAATACTACTAAAAAGGTTGAAATATGTTATAACATGACATAAAAATTAAATTATTTCGATTGTTAAGACAGACAGAGGCAACTCGAGCCATGAGTGACAAAACAGTGTGACAATTTAAGCGATTCAATATCTTCGGGTACGGTGAATTAAAAAAAATATTCAACAATTAAATAACATTCTTCTGAATGTGTTGTAGAATCAGACGAACGATGTCTAAGTAAATTCACTAAATCCTTTCATCGGATTAGTCTCATTCTTGCTGGAAGCATTCAAGTTAAGTATCAGAGGTAACTACTAAGGTTAAAGATTAAGCAATCTTTACTCAGATCTAACCAGGTAGAAATGGAGAGCTTTTCACATACTTACTAGCAACATAATTGAAAGAACCATTTAAAGCTCGATCAAGAATTAATGTTCATTTGAAAGCTCGCATATCCTACGAAAGTAATCGCATTAGAGAATTTTAAAGCACACATAAAGTAAAGTAAAAATATTAAATTTAAATTATTGAAATTTTGTACGATTCTACATGTTTTGTCACTGATTAACTGGGTTTCGTCTTTCGGCATCTTCGGGCATTATATCACACAGATGCAACAGAACTGACACACAATAAACAGTTTGCATCGTTTGTATACCAAAGAAGTTAATTTAAAGAAAAACACAGACCCTAGGACTAGGAACGAAATGACAAATAAATTTTAATTATATCAATTCAATAACACTAAATTGCCTCTGGTAAGTTTTATCAACGCAAATACTGTTAATGAGACTATCATGAAAGGATTCCACAACAAATAATAATCAGTCATAATTAAAATGCAATTGGAAAACTTTATACTTATAAATAATCATTTATATCAAGTGGGTAGGTAACGACAAGTTTAAGCATCAGGTTATGTGATGGAAGGCGATATACGAGGTAGTTTTCTGGAGAAATTGTCAGGGACATGCAAAGAAAACACATATATCATAGATCCTGCAAAACTTCAAAAAGTCCTCGAGACTATGAAATTTTTAGTAAACTTCGAACGAAGCTGAGACAAAATGTTCGATTAGCCTACAGAACATATTTGGGCACGATGGAAGATTGTATACGCGATAATCCTAAAGTTTTTTGGAATTATATACGTTCTGTCAGAAAGTATGATGGGTTATCTGAGTCAATGAATTGGAAGGGTCATGCAGTGACTGGTCTTGGAGTGGCAGAAGCGTTTGCTGGTCATTTCAAATCTGTGTACTCAAATGACAAACCACACCTTAACACAAATTCTGCTTTAAAAAATCAAACAAAAGGTCCCCAATTCATTGACACAATGCAAATCTCTGAAGTAGATGTGGCATTTTTTATTAAAAAACTAAAGAATTCCCGCTCGCTTGGACCCGACAGGGTACCAACATCTTTTTTGAAGGGATGTATTGATTTAATTAAGAGTCCTTTATGTTACATATTTAATCCGATAATGAAAACATTTTTTTCCGGATATATGGAAAACATCAAAGATAACTCTAATTTTTAAATGTGGTGCAGAATCATCAGTGGAAAATTATAGACCAGTATCTTTCAGCGCCAATTAAAGTTCTTGAGATGATTATGCATAGAATGATTTTAAGAAAATTTGAGCCATTTATAATAAATGAACAGCATGGATTTAGAACCGGAAGATCAACCGATACAAACTTGATGGTGTTCACGAGTTACGTGTCGACGGCATTGGACAAAGGCCTGCAAGTTGACTGTTCCTACAATGATTTTTCGAAGGCGTTTGACAGAGTCAATCATGACATACTTTTGGAAAAACTCCAAATGATAGGTTTGTCAGATAGCTTTGTTAGACTGTTTGGAAGTTATTTTGAATCCCAACCGTTCTGCACGTATTCTGGTGTTCCACAAGGTTCGAACTTAGGGCCATTGCTGTTTACTATATTTGTAAATGACATAGTGAACGTCATAAAAAATGCTAAATTCTTATTATTTGCTGAAGATTTGAAACTGTTTTTACAAATTGCCGCAATTGATGATTGTCTCCGTCTCCAGTCTGATATAGTCAATATAGTAGAATGGGGAAGGAGTAATAAACTCGATTTTAATATAGACAAATGCAATCTTTTATCGTTTAATAGACGGTCGCAAATGTTATTTTTCCACTATTCAATGAGTGGCAGAACTCTCTCGCGAATTTCATCAGTAAAGGATCTTGGAGTACAATTCTAAAGTAAACTAACCTTCAATAGTCACATTAGGACTACCTGTAACAAAGCATTGCAAATGTTGGGCTTTATCTTACGTACTACGAGAGCCTTTTCAGGTGTTAAAACTATAATATTATTGTACAATACCTTAGTGTGAAGTAGGCTTAAGAGTGGGTCTATTGTTTGGGCCCCAAGAGATTTGAAATATGCCCTTATGGTGGAAAAGGTTCAGAAGAAATTTTTGAGACTTCTTTACTTGAGGGCATACGGAAACTATCCGTGGCTTTATCCAAATGAATTTCTTTTAGGTATGCTCACTTTTGATAATTTGAAAAATCGAAGAGAAATGTATTTAGCCACATATTTCTTTCGACTAATTCGAGGCCAAAATGAGAATTCTGCTATCCTTAATAATATCAATTTGTATGTTCCGGATATTTTTTTAAGAAATTATGTACATAATTTGTTTGTTCTTCCAAAGTGTAGAACCAGTCTGCCAATGGGGATGCCAATGGTAAGAGTATTAACAATGTTCAACAGTATTGCTAAGGATGTTGACATATTTCATGTGGACGAAAGTGAGCTCAGATGAATGCTATTTTTTCAGTTAAAGTAGACATTTCATAAGCTTACTTCGTTGACTTTCTTTTTTTTTCAATCCTTATTGATTGTTTTACTGAGTATTTGTTGAATTTTTATATTTTTATATGTTTGTTTACGTGTTTATGTTAATATGTTACGGTGCAAAAGCATTGAATTGATAATTTGTAAGTATTGTACCGTGTAGTTGTAATAAAATAAATTGTTATGTAATATACGAATTAAATTTATGATGTTGTCGTTTCATTGAACCGATCTCCCGTAAATGCTATGCACGATGCTAACTGTTTATTTCGTGCCAGTTCTGTTGCATGCATGTGATAGAATTCCCGAAGATACTGAAAGACGAAACCCGGGTCGTAAGTAACAAAACATTTAGAATCGTAGAACTCAAATTAAAAATTGAAATTCCATCAAGCACCTTTATTCGATATCATAAATTATAAAAAATATCAAAATTTTTCGTATTATAACAACAATAACAGAATTTAGTCATTACTCGTTTCGGATTTACGCTATCTTCAGAGCTATTTATAAATTCATCATAAAAGTAATCAATTAATGCCGATTCAATGTATAACTTTAATAATTGACATTTTATTTTAATTTTTTGTTTATAGACTTTCATTTTTACATGACCGTATAATAAAAAAAAGAGACAATCTTTTATTTTTGTTAAAATATTTATTTCAATTATGAGGCAAAAAAGTCTCATTTTTTCTTTTAGAGACCCTGCTGCTACTAAGTACTTATAAGCATTTCATATAGTCTTTTTTTGGCTGTGATAAATTGATAAATCTTAAAATGTTTCAATTTTGTTTTGCTTGTATTTGAAAAAAAAAAATAGATAAAAACGAATATATAATATTTTGAAATGATGAAAAACGCACAGTACGCAAATAATTTCTCCCGTCATGAATATGAAAGATACTCGCTGAACTCGAATATGTAAATAAAATCCATACCAACAAATAAAGCATTATATAGATTTCACTTTCATAATTTAATATATATATTGCAAGTCGAATCTTTTTCCAATCTGAAATAAAATTTTAGTGCTATGCTTGAGATGCCAGTTTTTGAAAGATTACCAACTCGGAACGATGCTAATACAAGAGTGATTTATTGACGAGTTATAATATTTTATTTTATTTGCTCGGTCTGAGAGCATTTCTATCCCGACACACCTTTTTATTTCCTTTACGATATGTTAATGCAATTTTTGTTAACATACGACTGAAATATTCATTTTTTTTTATTTAGATCATAAACCACGATATTGCTTGCGATAATTTCACGATTATTTTTTAAATATTACTTATAGACTATATCGTATAATTTGATTGAAAATAATGTCGTTTATAAATCGAAAGACAATAATTTATGATATCAACTAAAGGTGCTTCGTGTAAATCGAATACTCAAGTTGTTAATTTGTGGTCAATATAAGAAATATAATCATGGGTAAGCCATCTTGCAGTTGAGCGGTCAATGTTCAGAAGCTTTCGCCATACTCAACTAAGTGCTTAAGAAATTGAAAGCTTATTTAGACAGGCAATGGTTTAACATCAACAATTTGTATGGTATTTTTAAAAGTTATTGTCTTATTTTGACATAAAACTTTGTAGCATGGCAATAAATGAAAAAAAAAATCTTATCGTATATAAATACGCAGCTCTTTTAAAGACAACTATTTTTATATAATTTATGATATCGACGGAATATGCTTGATAAAATTTAATATCAAATTCGAATTGTTGAAAATTTGTACGATTTCACATTATTTGTTACTAACGATACCGTATTTCATTTTTTGGCATCTTCAGCCATTCCATCACACGGATGAAAAAGAACTGACGCACAATAAACAATTAGAATCGGTTATATACCAATGTAATTAATTAACAAAGAAAAAAACACATTAACTAAGGCATATATCCAAATAAATAACTGAAATAAATTTCATTAATATTTATTAAATGTTAATAACACTCAATTGCCTGTGATAAGTTTTATTAACAGTAAATACTGTGAAAAAGTTTTTTATGAAAGGATTTTACAACAAATAATCAACGATCATTAAAATGCAATTGGATAATTTTAGACTTAGGAATTACTTCTTATTTCAAATTTGTAGGTAACGGTAAGAATTAAAATGACGTCATATAGGAATTTAATTAATGAGGTTATCGACTTATTACACTAATCTCACGTAAAGGATATTACAATAGGGAATTGGGAAAAATAGGCTGGCGGTCAAAAATAGCACTTGAATTTAATAATTTACCTGTGTTAAGTCTCCTAATAAAATAAACATAAGTTAAATTTAAATGTAATACTATATACGATTTTGACTCGTTTGACGTGGAAAACAAGATGTATTTTGAAATAAAAAAAAGCAATGCGGGTATGCTTATTGGATTTGTATCATAAATTTTAGATACAAAAATATATCAATGAATTTTTTCGTATTTGAGAAGATAAATGTTTTCTTTTTCGTTATTTCCGTTTAAAATTTCAAAATGAATCAAATATTTCACTAAAATTCATACAGCTATATTTTTCATGTAATCCAAAAGACAAGAAATTAAAAACCGTAGTATTTTTTACGAGGAACGTTTATCAAATTGCTGTCTGTATAATTTGCAAAATCAATTACAAAACAATCTACGGGTGATTAAGTGCATAATTTTCCAATAATAAATAAACATTTATTTTTAAAACCGTCAATTTTTAATACTGAACAAACTCGAGTTGACAAGTTGAAAAATATAATACACTTAAAATAAATCATTCATAATAAACATACGTGCAAGGGTGAGCTTTCATATTTTTACATTTGAAAAGTTCTTCAATAATGATATATAATATACTTACCCACAAAGTGCAATTTCAACCAACTTCTACATATGTAAATTTGCATCCAGACGCTTTCAACTTTGATATATAATATTTAATATTTAAAAATTTCAATATATTAGAAAGCATTTTCTTAGAGATATCTTATTTAGTTTTTTCAGCAAATTTCCAGTTGTTATTTTGAACTGTTGGATAATTACTTTAACCTTTTGACTGCTGACGTCTCAACTGTTGTGACAGTATATACATATGTCAAAATATTTT
This sequence comes from Himalopsyche japonica, assembly GCA_028555115.1. Lineage (NCBI taxonomy): Eukaryota > Metazoa > Arthropoda > Insecta > Trichoptera > Rhyacophilidae > Himalopsyche > Himalopsyche japonica. The sequence continues at coordinate 791,896 of JAHFWJ010000715.1, forward strand.
CGATTCAATTATTTGAAATGTTTTAAATTTAGAAGCTTTCAATCGGGTAGTTTTTATGCTGTATAATAAAAGTGTAATTCAAAACGGGACGTCAACTAAATTCTGTATTGTTTTAAAGCACACAAATCATCCGATCGTTCATGAAAGCGACTGCTTATGAAGTCGGATATTGATCACGTTATTACGAAGTTCCTATACCGTTTGGTTCTGATCTCCAACTTATTCATCCATCTGTTGTTATATTTTGAAACTAAATTCATAACAAGTCATCTATATTTCACAACGATTAAGTCGCTATCAGTCCATGTCTTCAGGGTTTAAGTAGTGCTCTACTTTTATAATCCCCGCACATTTTATCACGTTTGAGTTTGTTAATAAAATAGTTTATAAAACACAAAGGCATTTGTTCATAAAATAATAGCCGCGGATATTGTACCATAACTATCCGCTATTTTGAAAGCTAACATCGCACTATGGAAAGCTTATGAAAAATATGAGACAACTTTTTCAATTGAACACGGCTTTGACCAGCCTCGAGATATTATTATGCACCCCTGATAGAAACGATTCACGACAGCTGAAGATTTGAATGATGTTTTGGATACTAACGGATGTTTTATAGTTGATTTCGATATTTATTTATAATGTGAATATCCTAATTCATCTTATTGTATATGCATACGTGTATCTGTGTGTGAGTATTGTATGTCGGAATATAAATATAATTAAAGTGTGTACGGTGTCCACGGTGCTCAGCTCTGCAGCGACTTACGTCTGTCAAATACGACACAACAATTTTAAAACTAATAATTCTATACATAAAAGATGTAAGATACTTAAAGAGCTCTGATGATAACACGTCATAGACCTTAATGCTCCATCAATTTTATGTATGAAGACGACATTATATATTATCATAATTCATAACTAATTCGAGACAGACTTAATTACAAATATTTACTTGAATTAATTATTTCTTTGTTGAGCTGAGTTGACTCAAGTTTATTCTGTTTGATTACGTCTTAAATCAATCCCAATGTGTTATTGATGGACAGTATTTTTAAATTAGATTATCAGAACTGATTTCATCCATAACAGGAATTGTCACCTTAACGCATTTAATCGTGATCATTATGAGCATATTTTTCCATCATAAATTTAATTAGTCAAGGAAGCGGTAGCTAAACTAGATTACTTTTGTAATGAGCAAATAACGGTTAGAGCAATCGTATAATTCAATTTTAATCTTTTCGTGAATTAAGCTTGTTATCAAATCCTCCAATAATTATTATATTTTGATCGTTCAATATAAACGAAAATAAACATCGTGATTATTTTTAAAATCAAAAATATTGTCACTCACTACTAGTCCACCTCCATTGGCAAAGTTGTATGCAGGGACATGAAAGTATGTACCTGCCTACCCAGTCATTGAGGGGTAGAAGTTTAAAAAGTTTACCTGCCAAAAGTACATGCAACTTTACGTCGCACTAATGCCGGTCCCGAGCTTTATTCGAACATCATTTTATTGAATCTTTGTATAAATAATATCAAGCTTTGACCAGTATTACAGTGTGCCTGGAATAAAGTACCTTTAATTGTTTCACACAAACAATTATTCATACATCTGTAAATTATTTCAGGCAAAGGGAACAGGTACAGTCATCAGCCATCTTTCGGGGATTAATTGCTCTTTAGTGAAACCCAATTAGTCATTAATTTTAAAAGGTATTTAAAACAATTAGTTTTAGTTATATTTCCCTACATGTCAACTGCAATAGCATATATTTCAGTTCTATAACATTGTTTGCTGTATTTGTGGCGGTACCGATCTTAAAACTTAATATTTGACTATAGAATATTTGACATTTTGGCTTAGTATTTTACAAAAAAAAATAAACCTTAATTGTATAATTAATAACAAAAAGACGGGTGGAAAATAGCCAATCACTGTACTTTTCTAATATTTTTTATATTATAGAAATGCATACAAAAACAACATTTTACATTCTTTAACTCTACTAATAAGTGTCTGCCGACCTAACAAAGTAACCTATTTTATTAACTAGCTAATAACTGCATCTGCTACCACGTATAAGAACAATTAAGTAAATGTTATCACTACGATATAAGTCACACATAATCATTTAAGATGACTTAAGGTGTTGTCATTTATGCAATAAAACAATTTTCAATGACTACTAATAAACGTTTACATATAGTTTTGATATATAGAATTTTATTGATCACGGTTAAATCTGCTTATAAAAATATTGAATAGACATTTAAAAAAATGTGGCTCGTTAAATATTTTTTTTTAACCAGTGTGCGCCGCAATTTATGCTACAGTCTGAGTAAAAACGCGGATATCAGAGTAAGCCCAAAATGAAAACTTTCGGTGAATTTCATTTTGCTGAAATGCTCATAAATTTTACAAGTCGTAACACTGAATTTTTTCATCGCTAAGTAACTTTGTGATAAGAGCTGGTAACCTCTCGCTAGCCGATGTTCCTGGAATATATTTATCATAGATTTGCGTTACATCATCAGTAATGCATTCCGACGGTACGTTGTATACGATTTGTTCATTCATATAATACTTCTCGCTTATACACTTAACACTCGCTCGTCCAAAATGTAATAATTAATTCAAAAATGTTTTTTTAAAGATCTTTGGAAATAAAAAATCTCGGACTGTAAATAATTAACCATAAGGCTTTTTGATTGATAATGAGTACTTTTATAAATGAAAAAATTGGGTCAAGAGATATTTTGGTTACCATTAAACAAAACGAAGTCATCCGAGATTATCTCGCGAAGAAAGCTAACCATGTCAAAATTTTCATAGCAGATATCCGTTATAGTAACGTTTTCTATCAATACCCATTTTGGAATTGCATTGAACATTTTGCCAATACATTATCATCTTTTGGATGATCGCAAGGAATGTTATAAAAATAATTTGTCTACTATTAAGTTGCTACTGTCAAAATCGAGCTTACATCTAGTTTGAAGCTTTCTACGAGTTTATATTTATTAACTGTCGTGCCGATGCTTTTTAATATAGACGCCGTTTTACCTATCACCATTAGATGTGGACTAGCAGCAGAAAGTGGACTCATATTGTATTACAGTTAAACATTTTCAAGGATTTTCTCTGGAGCATTTACCCAAGACTATAGACACATACAGAACCTATTATTTTGCTATCGATAAACCTTGTTTTTACCGCTATTTTACTTAATATTATAACTACTGATAATAAAACTTTGAAAGCTACACAAATAATAAGAAGTTTTTAATTACAATTTTAAACAACAGTAAAAACCTCAAACTAAAAGATTGTCAAGTTGAATTATTTATTAATTTTAAAAAAATGCAATCTTATCGGTTCATCCTCTCTTCCTTTATTTTATCTTTTAACTTTCCTAAAACGAGAAATATATTGATATTTTGACTAGCTCTAGTAAAATAACTTCTGTTTAGAAAAGCTCCATTATAAGGTCATATAATACACGTAGGGAGCGTACGTGCTTAAGAATGTACCGGGAGAAATGAAATAATTTTTCGTTTAACATTTATGATTTGTGGGAATGTTGGGTGGTTGGGGTTAATTAAGTTAGTTTAGGAATAACAATAAAGATTCCCGGATTTTTTGCGAAGTCCCTCATTTTAATTCTAAAATGTACGTTTTTTTACCATTTCTTAATATTTTATTATCTTACGTCGAAACTATTCCAATTTTCATTTGTGATGCATATCTATTGAAATTCAACGAGAAAACGACAGAAATATAATAAAAACGTCAAAATATAAACACTACGCCGTCATTAATTGAATCGGCGTTTTATTAATTTGACTGACAAGTTGTTTAATTTCAATATTCATCAAAAATGCATTCTCATTTGCGAGCGGCCATCGCATTGCGCATAATAAAAATAAAATAATCTCCATTTTAATTTTCGTTTCGGCGCCAAAAGTACAAACGTCACTGTGCTCGTTCATTCGCCGGCCGGCAGAGCGCAGCGGCAAATTTGAATAGAAATCGAACGCCTAAAGCGGTGAGAATATTTTTGCATTTTGATAAGTGAAAAGGGAAAACTCACCCTTTATATCTGAGCAGCGGGCTTCCCCGACTGTTATTTACGGCTGGGGTGACGTCAGGGGTGGATTATGTTTAGTAAGGGGCTATAGCCGCCACTCTAGTGCAACACGTAATGCATATTTTGTCGCGGGGAGCCACTTTGGTATGGAAATCGGTCTAATTGGCGGGAATCATTGAAAATTTACATATGATACTAATTGCCGTATTGGATTAATTATTATGTGATAATTCGCATGGTTGCATGAAAGAGGTAACTGATTTATTTAGTTGTTTTGAAATTTACAGGGTAATGCTGGCTTTTTGTGTTAAAAAATAGCGAAATCTATCAAATGTCTTTGCACCATTAATAATTGGTTTTTAATATTCGAATAACTCATGTCTAGACTTTATTCTCAAAACCAATTATACTGTTTCTAACCGTGATCAAATAATTTCAATAATTAATGACTTACCTTTGCTTTATACAAACGATGGAGAAAATAATACTTTTCGTGAAATTGATCGCAAACAACAGCCTATAATTAACACTTAAATTGAAAAAAAAGAAATTGAAAAAATATTCGTTTACAATTACTAATACCTGAATCCGACCCTGCCTGTGTGATCTGTTTGATGTGTATTGAAAAGGAATAGTTCATTTTTCACTCTATTTCACTTATCATATTCGCTAGCATTGATTGTCGCTTAGGCTTATTTATAATACAACCAAGCCGACTTTGTTTCTCAGTTAGAACTGCAGATAAAAGCGCTGGCCATCTGTAAAAATATTAACGGACATTTTTTAATGAATATCTTTAGATAACGAACGATTTTTAATTGAATCGAATTAATAACTTATTCTTCACACGTTTGTCATAATATGCATTACGTATAAAGCTGTAATTGTTTATTTGTGATAATTTTTACGTAGTCACATTCATTAAAAGACAGCCTACTTTCCTACATTAATAAGATCAGGGCCGGTTTCGCTCATCCTGAGAATTATCTAATTTAATTATCAAAACATAGTGTCATTCTTTTAAGAAGTGAAATTTAACACCAGAGCTGTGGAGTTGTTAAAAAAAACGATTCCGACATAGACAAACAACACGACATAGACTAAAAAAGATTATTTTTGTCAGGTTTTTTTACTACCTTTCCCATTCGTGTGCATTAAATAAACGATTAACCAACCAATCTGTAAAATTGTTCATTTAGATATTCTTGAAAATCGTCTAATCATTCTTCACTAATCTGACATTGTCAAAAAACACGGCTCCACTCTGCAGCCCTGATTGACACATTAAAAATGTATCGTATTATTATTAACTGTCATAATTAATATTAAATATTTTAGCACCATTGACATGCAAACGTCAAAAGGGTACCTACCCTATAAATGTGTATATTGTTTTTTTGCTTTGTACTAAAGACATTTTGATCAGCAAAGTGCATTTGATAAGGGGTCTCAAAGGTATCTCGTTATATGAGATCGGTTGTGTTCACTAAAACAAGTCTCACTTGCTTCTAAATATAATACACAGAAACGGAAGAATGAAGGCTATGTTTCAACTTATGTTCTGTACGAGGTCTGCCCCAACTAGTCATTTCTTCACATCCTTTGGATTACCTTTAAAATCTCATTTATAAATTCATTTTGTTACATAAAGTATTCAAGTCCAGTCTATTATAATTATAAAAAAAACAACCACTCATTATTATTGATAATGAGTTTTTCAAAATTATTTCTGAACTTTTAATGGACTATTGATTTGTCTTTAGTTTGTTTGCAAATTATGACTTAAAGACAGTTAACATTTTATGTAAAAATTATTTATTTCATTTAGATGAATATTGTACGATTGTTTGTAAATTATTTTCTTAGTTTTCGAATCATTTATTTTTTATACCTGAAAATTATTCATTCAAAATTTTTGCCTATATAGGATTGTTTTTAATTTGCATTTTATCAGTTGATAATGCTCGGGATGAGCGAAAACGGTCCTGATCATAGAATATATTGTGAAAATAGTACAACAAAACGTGTTTTTACTATAAATAATAAAAACACACTTTTTTAGTACTTATTTCCACAATATATTTTTTGATCAGGACCAGTTTCGCTCATCGCTAGCATTATCAACTGAAGTTGATCAGTCAGTGACAGTTAACACCTTAAAAATGTTTTTATTATATAAAAAAATGTATCAGGTCTGTTGAAATTTGCCTATCTCATCATTTATACAATTTTGGGTTTCGAATTGATAACTGTTCTATAATTCAAGTCGTTCAAGATATCGACTTAAGGTGCTTGATAGAATTTCAATATCAAATTTTAATTGTTGAAACTTTTAAGATTCCATTTGTTCTGTCGCATCTGTGTGATAGAATTACTGATGATGGCGAAAGACGAAACCTGTTTCGTTAGTGACAAAACATGAGAAATTGTACAAAGTACATCAATCCAAATTAGATTTATCTTATCATTGTAGGTAACGAATCATATTACTGTCGATCACTGGCAATTTTAATAAATGAACATCATGTGTAAAAAAAATACATTTCATTTCATATTCAAAACTTCTGAAATCTTTTTTTAGCCAATTCCAATAGTAAAAGTGCTTTATATTTTAAAATATCAAAAGATGTTTAAGAAAACTGTTTTCATTGTTAATAATTAATGTAATTGATTCCAATTGCGCTTTTTCACTATGTCTAGAAAGTTCAATTGTAAATGGCATTGTTTTAGATTTTTAAAAGCGAGCCAAAAAAGCTGTACTTGTAAACTATAATTTTCACTTCAAGCATCAACACAAATAAAAACGAAAACAATGTTATTATTTCTAGACATTCAAAAAAATGATATGATAGGTCATTCGTTATTACTTTTTTAATTACGATAAAAACACTTTAATCAAAAAAAGTCTCGTCTAGATAGAGTCTCTTCTCTTCGCCGAAAACAAGATTAGTATCTTTGTATAAATAATTCATCGGTGATAAAAATATTTTCAAACGCGAGATCAAAGTTTTTCGATTACTTTATATGCGAAAACCTTTTAAGCACTTCATTGATTTTTAAATTGACTGAATTCATAAAACTTGCATAGCATATTTTTGAAATTGCTTTCAGAATCATATTATCTAGAATCTAGATGGAATTCCTTCGTGTCAGTAAATATATAACTTAATTGGAACATTTTAATGGATTCTCTGGAATTTTTATTGTCGTGTTGATTATTGCATTATGTATTTGATTATTTACGTGACTGGCATTTGATTATATTTATCAAAGGCACCTTTGAAAGCGGAGCTTAATTAAATTTGTCTTCAAACCAAATCTAATTATATATCGATATCATTTAACTTCATTAACATCTTTATATTCTTCGTTTGTCTTCATTATTCAACGAGTTTTCTTCTTCTTTGTTATCATGAGATAATCCTGGATATTTCAATCAATCTCCTCCTTGAAATATAACAATTATACGTCTTGTGACATCCCACCCATCGAAGTCATGATCTTCTTAGTATAAAAGTTTACGCCTTATTTTCTATCACTCATGCATATATGATAGAAGTCCACTGCAACAGGCTTTATGCCATTAAAACCTGACAATGTATATCTAATTAAAGATACCGTTCAGCTAATAATTGATCCAACATTATCGTTTGCCAAGCAACGTCATAATTGTTACAATGGTAAAAATTAAAACAGATAAACAGACAAATATATTATTATATTATAGAATGGCAAGCGGAAAAATTAAGCAATACATTTTTCCGATTTATTTGTGTGAGAGCATCACAAGATCAAAAGTTTTTCTCTTTGGTTAATACATATAAAAAAAATAAACAAAATATATGCAAATAAATAATGACTGCCATCAATAAATACTGTTGTTAATTACTGTACTGTACAAAAGGGTCGCTTATTATTTTTACGTTATTTGAGTGTAATGTCATTTTTTTTCAACAAAATACTTCTATAGAATTTTAAGGTTTACAGTACCGATGTACTGATAATTTGTTAGACATTTTTTAATTATCAGCGGGCATTGTACATGTTATATGGGAATCAAGCATCATTGAATACTCTCGGTATTTGTGTTGAATTTTTCTCGTCATGCAATATGAATTCCCCTAATAAAGAAATTAGGAATGCTTCAAAAACATGGAATGCTTAATTTGATTTGGATGTGATAGGCTGGTAGCCCCAAACAATGCAATTATACATTTTTTGTTGCATCCATAGAATGATTATTTGCTTAGCATGGGGTGTTATGTTATATTTAGTGAATTCCAACAGTTTTTGTAGATAGGGCTGGCACAAACAAACAACCAGTGGCGGATTAAACACTTCAAAGACCAAATGCACAATATAATACAACTTTGAAACCCTATTTTTTGTTGCAAAAAAGATCATATTACATGCTACATAAAAAAATGTATATTTGCGATCTTATCTACTCAAAAAGATGTCATCAATGGCGTTTCAATCAATAATTGATTAAAAAACAATGCAATGATTCTAAATTCAAAAAAAAAATCGTTGTGATAGAAACAAAACAAAACATTAAAATAGATTTTCAAATACATCAGTTGTTTTAACGAAGTAGTTATTTTTAAGGCCGTTAAAAATCGGAGGTCGCTTCTGGTGCATAGGGAATAATTGGGTACTAAAACGTCATTAAATTAAAATAACATGGCCAATCGTAAACATTAATAACATATAATATATATATATCACTTTTAAGGTGTTAACTGTCACTTCTTGATGGAAAGGCATTATATTTTAAATAATAAAAACACATTTTTTTAGTACTTATTTCCACAATATATTTTTTGATCAGGACCGGTTTCGCTCATCGCGAGCATTATCAACTGATCAATTTCAGTTGATAATGCTCGCGATGAGCGAAACTGGTCCTGATCAAAAAATATATTGTGGAAATAAGTACTAAAAAAATGTGTTTTTATTATTTAAAATATATATATATTATCAAAATTAGAGATTATTTGAATTTAGTCTAAAATTTATGTATTCTTTCCTTATGCGTAATAATGTATGATTTGAAAATCAGTCTAAACACCCGATACAGATATCGGGTCAATAAAAGGAGGAAATTTGTTTTTTTTTTGTATCTATATATTGTATATAAAAATGAATGTCTGTCTGTCTGTCCTTTATAAACTCCTACATCATTAATCCAATTGCGATAAAACTTTGCCGAAAAATTGCTTAGACTACCGGGCAAAAGATAGGATACTCAGAATTTGATTTGATTACAAAAATTAATTGAATATTTACGAAAAACATGTTTTCATACAAGACTATTGTAATACAGAATGGCCATTTATGACACATTGTATCCATAGCAACGCCGAAAACAAGAACGACGCAAATCTGTCACATTCACTCACCTGTAGGTACTGAATATTTTGAAACAAAGTTCGATTTTCGAAAAAATATTTGTATGTTCTATTTTTTACCGACTTTTTTGTTTTGGTTTTATGTCGCATGACAGAACGAATTGAAATAAATATTACGTATAAATCGTGTGTGATATAGAAAGAATTTATTCAATATATCAATTTTTTGTGAATTAGTGAATTTCAAAACGTAACATTCACTGTGACATCAATTATGCCACCCAAACGAAAAGGAATAGGTCAGAGTACAACTCAAGCACGAAAGAAAAGGGTGAAACAATGAGGTTGAAGTTGATAATCGTTGGATTGTACCGTATTCACAGCTTCTCTCGAAAACGTACAAAGAACACATCAACGTCGAGTATTGTAATTCAGTGAAATCCATCAAATACATTTGTAAATATGTCAACAAAGGAAGCGATATGGCAGTTTTTGGAGTGGGAAATTCAACTGCATCTATCTATGAAATCAACCGATATCATCTGGGACGCCACATTAGTAGCAATGAAGCAATATGGTGCATTTTATCATTTCCAATTCATGAACGGCTTCCACCAGTTACTCATTTCGCAGTTCACCTTGAAAATGGACAGCGAGTGTACTTCACAACAGAAAATGCACGTGTAAGAGCATTGTCACCACAGCCAACAACGTTAACTGCATTTTTCTTATTGTGTAAGGATGATATGTTTGCAAAGACGCTACCTTACTCTGAAGTGCTAACATTCTACAGATGGAATGCAAAAAAATTCAACGTCGCAAACAAGGTAAAGCAGTTGAAGGACATTACAATTTATATTCAACCGACGCATTAGGCCGTCTGTACACTGTTCAACCAAATAATGCAGAATGCGTTTTCTTGCGATTACTGTTAATCAACATACGTGGACCGACATCCCTCCAAGAATTGAGAACAGTAAACGGTCGAATATGTTTCATTTATCGTGAAGCTTGCCTCGAATTAAGTATTTTAGAAAACGATGCACATTGGGACACTTCACTCGCTGATTCATCGATACTGCTGACTGAATACATGCGTTATTTGCAGTAATATTAACAATTTGCTTTCCATCCAATCCAAAAGATCTTTGGAAAAAATACAAAGGCTACAATGAGTGAAGATATTTTACATAGTTTGCGTGAAACAATTCAAAATCCACATGTTCAATTCACACCAAACGTGTATAATGAGGCATTGCTATTGATTGAGGACATATGTTTAGTAATCGCTAACAAATCATAGGTACAATTGGGAATGGCTGCGCTGAATCCATCTGAAAACGACTGACGTGATCGTGATTTCCAACGAGAAACACACTTTGGTGTGAATGAATTGGGTAAATTTGTTCAAACGAATCTTCCGAAATTGGTTTCAGATCAACGTATAGTGTATGACACAATTATGGATGCAATTGCAAGTGAAAGTGGTAGATTTTATTTCATAGATGCACCCGGAGGCACAGGTAAAACCTTCCTCATTTCACTCATTTTGGCAGTCACACGATCACGAAAAAACATTGCACTAGCAATCGCATCATCTGGAATTGCAGCAACTCTTTTGGAAAGGGCCGAACAGCGCATTCAGCACTGAAACTGCCATTGAATATGTAAATAATTGAGACACCAACATGCAATAACAACAAAAATTCTAAAACGGGCTAACTACTTACATCGTGTAAAATCATTGTATGCGATGAATGTACTATGGCACACAAAAAATCATCGGAAGCACTTCATTGCACACTAAAAGATTTGAGAGGAAATGAGCAACTTTTCGGTGGACAATAGATTCACTTTGAAGACCAATATGCGTGTACAACTACAACATTATGCATCCATTGAACGTTTCGTAAAACAATTGTTGGATATAGGAAATGGGAAAATGACAATAGATGAATCCACACAATGTATCATATTGCCGGCGAATTTCTGTAAAATAACCGCAACCATAGACGAATTGATTCACAAAGTTTTTCCAAATATTGCACACAATCATAAAAGTCATCAATGGCTCAATGCACACGCTATATAAGCAGCCAAAAACAAAGATACCAATGCAATCAATTTCAGCATACTAAATGAAATACCAGGAGAAGCGGTAACGTATAAGTCCATCGATACTATAACGGATCAAGACGAAGCCGTCAATTATCCAACAGAATTCTTGAATTCACTTGATTTGTCAGGCATGCCGCCGCATGTTTTAGCATTGAAAATTGGCGTCCCTATCATTCTTCTCCGAAACATAAATTACTCACGACTTTGCAACGGTACCAGGCTTTCAGTAAGAAAAATGATGAACAATATTATTGAAGCTACAATTTTAAATGGAAAATTCAAAGGAGAAGATGTTATGTTGCCACGCATCCCAATGATTCCGACAGATATGCCATTTGAATTTAAACCTCTGTAGTTTCCAGTGCGAGTCGCCTTTGCAATGACCATCAATAAGGCACAAGAACAGTCGTTACAAGTGTGTGCACTAAATTTAGAAAATCGATGCTTCTCAGATGGTCAACTGTATATGGCCTGCTCACGTGTTGGAAAACCTTCTGATTTATTTGTGTACGCACCAAATAGAAAAACAAAAAACATTGTGTATCCAAAAGCACTCCAATAAATAAAAACACATACGGTCGCCACTGTCGAATTTCGGTAAGAAAAACATAACCGAAGCTTATTGTTTCTAATTGGCTCCGGCCTCGCCTCAAGTCTGACTAATCCAATCGGAAGGCGAGAGGCTCCCGACGAGGCGATTCCATAAAGTCGCGGTTTCTTTTTTTTGAGTGGCATTGCATCGCATGCAGGGTACACGCTAGTATATTATATATATATATATATATATATACAATATATATAGCATTTTGGAAAGCTTGCATGAAAAAACATCTGCACACACATAACAGGTGGGAATATGTCAAGCAAATTTATATAATCGTAAATAAAAAAAATATGCAATGTATATAATATGGCAATACTGTAAATCATTTAACAACAATGTTTGAAGGCCACTGATTTCTATTCGGAAGCTTTTTATGTTTAACCCTAACTTCAATGATTTAAGTTATTGAAGCTTTCTTTTTGATAGACTTTATCTAGATTATGTGCTATGTGAAAAATATAATACATACACAAATTCCTTCATACTACGAAATAAGCCGTACTATAGAACATAGTTTCTCAACTAGTGGTCCGCAAAGTTTTTTGGGTGAGCCGAAACAATCGAATTTTAAGTTGTATTTTATGGATTTTTAAATTATATATTTTTGGCACTGTATGTTTTAATATACTTAAATATTATTGTATAAGTATATGGTGTAGCAAAATTAAATGTTTTTAACAAAAAATCAATTATATAAATATTTATATTTTATTCCAATGTTGTTGGTCACCAAAACATTTTTGGACTTTTTGGTGGTCCGCGGATGTGAAAAGGTCGAGAAGCTATGCTATAGAAGTCATATAGCTAGGTAGATTACAAAATTTCTAATATATTTTATAATTCCCAATAGCAAGCTAGCGTCAGACATAATCAAAAAAGCGCACTTAATGGTCCGCAAAATTGGAATGAATTATTTATTGAATATTTTTTACTCTCTTTTTTTTGAAGACCCGCTCACGGGATAAATTATGCAGACTTTAATCCCTCTGGCATGATTACAGGCATTAAAATAAAGTAAAAAAATTGAGCCGTCTACAAATTCGTCTTTTAAAATTGTTTAAAAATAAAACCTGTCTAAGACAGGTGATTTTGAAGTATAGTAACACTGTTTACAATAACACAACATTTAAAAGCGATAGAATATATTTCTACATCTAATAATTTGAAAATGGAACAATGTTATAAAATTTATCATTTTCGTTTGTCATTTTAATTTATATGTTCTAAATTCAAAAAATATTTTTAAACATTCATTCATTATATTCATTCTGAAACATACTATTTCTATTTGTATGATTCGAAATATATTTGTATTTGAAAATGGAATAGTTATTCAAATACAATGGATTGACATTCATCAATGCTTAAAAACTGTGTATAAAAAAAATTTGAACGTTCTAAATTCAAAACATTTTAACTGTCATCATTCACTAATAATGATGACGTTTGATTTTTTTAGGTAAATCTTGTAATTGTTTGCATTCTTTTTTAATTCATGATTTTTTTCAAAAATGCGTGTTAATTAATATATATTCTAAGGTATTTGTTAATTTTTTTAGCAAAAACCTCTAGACTTTTATATACATTTAAATACCACGGTGAAAAAACAGCAATCTATTTTAGTTCTAAAAACTTTTTAAGGTATATAGGTGATAGCTATTTCGGATCGTACCTTCTTCAGAATAAGGCGTAAGAGGGCGTTAACCGAAATAGCTATCAACTTTATCAACTCGTTGTGTTACAATGGAGTTCTTCTAAATTGATACTAATTCAATCAATAAATGTAAATACAATTAAACTTAATATACTAATAATTTATATAGTTGCATACTGATTATCGATTTTTAACCAACTCTTGACAATTTGGAAAAAAATCACAAATAATGCAAACTGCACCGTCCTGTTAGCCGAAATCGTAAAGAAGAGAACAATAAGGACGCCTGCGAAATGGGTGTCACAAACTGACAAACCCTCTCGATAAAACTGACATAAATAAAAAGCAAACAGTGGATACTTCGGCTCCCCTCGCGAAGGGATCGGACGTCACTGGCAGCTTACCGGAGAGTAGTGCCGAACCGTGTTCATAGGCCCGTGTAATTGGGTACAATACTTTACCTGAGGATTTTAATTATTCTGTAAAACAGGTGCCATAAACCTTTACTTATGTGGGGGACTACAGCATAGCCCGCGTCAAATACTTCAACGTTGTTTTGGAAGAGTTGTACGTGGGCTTGTTTCATAATGTATTTACATCTCAATACTTTTATAGGCCCTAGTGCATACGTGGGCAACGGATATAAAAAAAATGTTTGAAACGGCTGATTGTCAGTCTTGGACGTTAAATGAATTTCCTTTTCAATTGTGTTTTTCTTAACGATATGAAGTTATCTCATCTTTGATATCTCCTTACCATTCTTCTATAATATTTATTTCAAGTATTTGATTATCAATTATTAACACTCAGACCACTAACGCCTCAACTGTTTTTCAGCTGATTAATAGATAATACTAAAATACATTAGAGTGTTAATACAGTGTTAAAACTTTTACGGTCAAACTAATATTTTTGTTAATATATATCCTGATAATTCTTAATATTATCTTTCTAATCTAAGTAAGTAAGATAAGTCTTATTAATTATTTTTTGGAACATTTTATATTGGGATATCTTTACAATGCTTGGCAGGGAATGGACTAAAACAATTTCAACTAATTTTTCAATCAATAATCTTCTAGGCAATTGAAAAGAAATCAAAGATAATTTCTGCAGCAAAACATTTTCATCAATTAATTTTATCTGATTTTAGAATCCCAACGATATAAACTCTTATTATGTTTCTGAGAATTTGGACTTTGGTCTGCAACCATACCTATATATTATTTTAAAATCAATGTTGTTACATTTATTATCAGCATATCATTATATAAAAATTCAAGTGATTTTTTAATTATTCAATTGATAAACGAGACCTAGTTTCAATTACCGATTTATATATATAATAGTTATAGTCTTCTCATACTTATGCAGCTGATCATGCAAAAATAGCAGTATGCTTATATTAGAATAAAAAATACTTTTCATTTATCGTGCGTATACCGCAAATTTCGCACACCTGCTATTAGCGGTAGCGTAGACCCGCTACGGCGTAGAGTATTCTAGCTGCGACAACGAACAAGTGCAGGCATGTAGCAGAGATTTATGACGCGTAGGCGTAATTCTTTCTCTAAATATATATTAAATTAAATGAAAAACTACAACATGTATCGGATAATACTCTCATAATTACTAATATCAACCAACACTCAATTACACAGCAGTTATCTAAATATCATTCTTGGTCAAACACTCTTTTCTAAAAATGGCAATCATTATTTTATTTACAACCCCAAATAAATTTATTCAAAGTGATCTCATTAAACATTTGAACCATTTTTGGGGTAAAGATCCTTCATCTAACATTTTAAAGAACTTAACATTGAACCAATCTTACGTAGAATGTTCTGTGGGTGAAAATATAGCTTAGCAATTCAGGCTGCAAAGTGCTTTAAACCCAGTGCCAATAGTTTTATAGTGTTTTCTATATTTTCAATGAAAGTTCTGAAATGTATTTCAAAGCTTTTTCATGTTAAAATATATTTTCGCGCGTAGACGTTCAATATATTTTGACTAGCAATAATGCAATTTTATACGATGAAAATGTGCTGGAATATGATTTCATTAAGACGTCAATGAAAATATGAGTTATTTATTTTAAATACACTACTGCTTTAATGATTTATTAAACATATGCATTTAATAACTCATTCATTGTGCATTTTCACATTTTTTTTATTTTAATAAATTTAAAATGTTTACCTTTTCAATTTTATTCATAGGCGCCGCTTGTAATTAATCATTGAAATATCTATCGTCTTAAAATATGTAATAATTTATATTATAGCCGAGATATAAACCCAATTAGATCAACTCTTCTCTACGTCATCATTGTTTTATATTTGTGATCATAATTTTAAGTTCTACATGATAGTTAAATCGTAACATAATAGTGTATTCAGCTCAGATGCGTTTCTTCAGAATCATGTATGAACTTAATTAATGTTAAGATTATTATTTAAACAAAATACATTAATATATATTCAAGTAAAAGTCCAATATCGAATTCGAGTTTTTTTAAAGTGTGTACATAATTTTTCCTACAAGTTTTGTATTTTTTTTTATACAAATTCATTGAGTTATAGTTTATGATATCGACTGAAAATGCGTGATAGAATTTCAGTATTAAATTGTTGAAACTTTGTTTTGTCAATAACGACCTGGGTTTCGCCTTTCGGCATCTTCAGGCATTCTATCACATGGATGGAACAGGACTGACATTTAGTAGTATAATATATGTGTATTGTTTATAGATTTTTCGTGCAATATGAATGTCATTACTATAAAATCAGTTGTTATAAAAACTAATTCATTTATAATTTAGTTACCGGACATTGTGTCTTTATTTATAAAAAAAATCGTATTATACGTCAAAAACTTTTTACCGGCTAAGTTCGTGTGCACCTGTGTACTTGTACTCGAATGCCTGAAGATATCAAAAGTTTATACCCGAACTATTTTCTGTCGGGATATGTGAAGTCGCTAGTCTACGTCGATAAGCCCGAAACGATTGACCACTTAGAGGGCAACATTCGCTGCGTTATTGCCGATATACGGCCACAAATGTTGGAAAAAGTCATCGAAAATTGGACGTCCAGATTAGACTACGTCCGAGCTAGCCGTGGCGGTCATATTCCAGAAGTCATATTTAAATTATAATGGCAGAAGATTATCTTTCGAATAAATTAAACTTCATGTCTATTTAAAAAATTATCTTTGTTTTATTCCATTTTAAAGTTCTATACCTATAAAAAATACACCCTTTAATACATAACGAACAAAGTCTGTTAACTAAAAAAGTGTGTTTTTATTTTTAATGTGAAAATTCTAGCGGGACCACTATTTGTTTTCTTGTCCTGCAGGTGGAATTATTCTAATCAGGAAGTTTATTTACTATGGAGACGGGACTCTGCGCACCGCTCGAATCTATTACTGCCCCCCCAGGGCTCCCCGCTGATTACGCTCTGGAGCGGGGAATTCCGTTTTCGCATTAGAGCGCGCCGAGGCTGAATTATGGCGGCAATTACTGTGATACCGGTTGGTGACACTGCCCGGCGCACAAAAGCGCGAAAACATTAAAAGCCTTTATTTTACACATGCAAAAGAGCCGCGCCGCTGTTGTTTCCCGCCAATATTTCCAGTCTCTTTTCCCCGCTGACCAATGTCGGCTCGTGATAAGGCGATACAAAAAAATAACCACATTTACAAATTACAATTCAGCCATATTCAAAAATTTCATATTATTTCGACTATCTCCTCTCCTGTTGTAAGTAATAGTTGTTATTCATTTTTAATGTTACCATACGTCCAGTTTTTACCGGGACCATCTCGTTTTAAAATTGATTTCCGCGTTTTCCTGAGTACTCTTTAGAGTTGAAAAAATGTCACATTTTTAGAAAAAAAGCAAACAGTGATAATAAATTCAAAACAAATATTAATATTTTTCTCTCAGCATATTTTTTTAATAAAATTTATGAAATGTAATAAAAGAACAACATTTTTTTAAATTTTATTTTATGGTTATATCACTCCACGTCTCTGCTCCAGTCCACGCGGGAATGAATGTAAAATTTGTAATCCCTGCGTATATGTTTAAAATGTAATAATATCAAATCAACGGAAATTATCATGTCGCTCCTGGATTTGATCAAAAATCATCACCAAAGTCTAAATTCTAAAGAGCAAAGGATTTACGTTTTTTTTAGACTTCAATAATATATTACACTATAGAATATCCGTGTACATATTATACAACATATCATTACTAAGAGTAAAGTCTTTAAAATATTAGGCAACGATCAAATTAACTCGTTTTGTTTAAAGTAATACTGATTCTATAGACGAATATATATGGCTATAGTGTTGAAAACCCTAAGAAATAAATCTTTACAATGATTTTTCAATTGACATTTACCCATCCATTCAAAATAAAATTTTGATAAATAATGAATAGTTTCTTCTCATTAGGCTACAAAATATTCACGCAGAGTCCACGAAAAACAAATCCAAACTACATAATCATAATAGATTGCAATAAATATTGTATGTCATTTGCTCCTCGGACCCCAGAAATTGTATTGTCGCGGCGTATTCCCTTATGTTTAACCCGTCTTTGTCCGACTATTTTCCTCAAAATTTATAATAATTTCAGCAAATCGTAAGTGTATATGATATATAACATTTTTTCTTTCATTCGTATTAGTTTTGTATGACTTTTTGAGAGTCCAAATTTGGAGCACTGAGAATAAAATTAGGTTGACGCTATGAAACTCAATTAAGAAATTAAGTTTATTTTGACACAAGTAACTTTATAAAACAGTGTACATATATAAGCCAAGTTATGTAAATATAATACATAGTCATGAATTAACGAAAATGGAAGGTTTGAAAACATCCTTCATGCAAATTTTCACTTTTTACAAAGTGCACATCGAATTTGTTTGTCAGCTGGAACCATCCAATGATCTAGCCGGCCATATTGAAAATTAACAGGCACGCTACTAGATCATTCTTTTCAAGATGTTAGCCTACCTCCCCCTTCACGGGATTTCCGTTAATTTTTTAGTACTTGTACTATATTTCTTTTAAATTGGAAGTAATCTAAATTTTAATTTTCTGGATTCTTTCTATAAAATTGCCATGCATTATGAATTCCAGTATCCAAAAAAATTCTTCCATCTCTGATGTTGTTAAAAATCAATGTTGCTATAACCCCAGTGTTCCAAATTAGGAACTTGGATAATATTGTGAATAAAATAGTTATGTATGGAAAAATTAAAAAAAGTACTACACATAACGACTTAATATAACAATAATAGATTATAATAAATATTGTCAATATGTAATAAATGTGTTATAAAGATTAACAAGTAAACTTACTTGTCAGATGACATTCTCTGTTGGACGAATTTGATGCAATTAAAAAGCACTACTCACTATGACAGTCCAAACGTCAAAAAATAATACGCGAAACGAACCCCACACTTGCTATCTACACACTGATACAGTTTAAACTTTTATTGCGTCATGTAATGAAGTGAGGGTAACAATACTAATTGTTATAATATTGGAAGACTGGGCAAAAATGGGTTAAGAAAACAAGAGTCTTACTTGTCCACTCGTAAATTTATTATTATTTTGAAACAATATTAGACAGTTATATCTAATGGCTGAATGATGGAATTTTAATACGAAAATTTTAATCGTTACTCTGTTTACTTCGACCGAGATTTCGCCGCTCGACATTTTGAGATATTTTAGTATACTCGAACAGTTTGCATTGTTTATATACAAAACGAATTTTAAAAAAATATGCAACCTTAATTTATTGGCAAAATTTATATAAAAATTGATTTAAATAATTAATGAGCTAGTGAATACAAAAGACGAAAACCATAAAAGCAAGTAAGCAAGATTGACTGAACTTAAAGTATTGTGTTGTCAATCACCAATTTGGTTTTCCATGGTTTGGTATATATTATTTAAAAACTATATAAATTATTTATTATCAGTTCGAGTTCAAGAGTTCTGTGTAATAGAATGCATAAAAATGCCGAAATGTGAAGAAATTCAGGGCGTGAGTCATAAAATATCTGAAAATAAACAAAGATAATTTTATATTTTAATTCCATCTAGCACCCTTGGTCGATATATAAAAAAAATTTTTTGTTTTTTTTATTTACCTTCCAATTACCTCATGCAGCAAAATGAAGACGTTTAGTCTTCGCTTTGTTACTATGTATGCTTCCCACTGTATCATAGGACACACCAGTGGTTCTCACTGAAAATTTTACTATGATCGCATTATAAACATCAGCGTCCGATTAAAATGTCTCGTGGCCACACCAATTTTTTTTTTCGAGAAATGATAATAATGAATGCATAAGTAGTAAATGCATGTACTAAAAAAACGGATTAATTTATAAGTTACTTACTTTCAATAAAATACATTGTGTAATCATACTGGCTTAGAATTATTTAAAAGGAATTTAAATATAATATTTTAAATAATTAAAACTCAGTTTTAGTACAATTTCCAGAATATATTTTATGATTATGACCGGTTTCGCTCACCGCGAGCATTTATTGGTCATGATCATAAAATATATTGTGGAAACAGTATTCAATCTCAGAAGTAAGCAAACTTGTTTTTATTATTTGATATATTATGACTTTCCATCAAGAAGTGACAGTTAACACCTAATATGTGGGCAATGTAAATGGGAATTAACACGGTGAAAAAATTGCAGTGTATTTTAGTTCTACAAAAAAAATTTCAACTATGTCTTATAAAAAAATTTGTAGAACTAAAATACATTTTTTTTTTCACCGTGTTATAATGGAGTTCTACCAAGTAAATGCCAATTAAATCAATAAATGGAAATTGTTTTTGAAAGTCTCCTTTTTCAACGTAAGCTGTTAATGGCTGCACATGAGAACCACTGGTATAAATAGGCCCAGACGAACAGGCTGGTAGCGCATGTCATATAATGGCATGTGCAACACTCAAGTACCGTGGATTTTCAACAGTCCACGGTACTTGAATGTTGATAGTATTGCCAGATTCTATTGAGATGATTTTCACTTACACAGATGGAAAAATAAGCCATCAAATATTCCATTCGCCTCTTACAGCAATTGTAACTTTTCGTGACAGTAAAAAATAATTATTTTCTATAAACATTTTTTAAGAGTTTTTCCGACCACAATCCGCAATACTAAATATTTTAATGTTTATATAACTTTGACACTTTTAGCGTTTTACTGGCCATCAAAAATTTCTTTCATACCTCAAGCAGTAACTACTTTTTTTATTGACCATCAAAAATTTTGTTCCATAGATAATAATATTGTATAAGCTAGCCTATAATATTATATTTTCCAAGAGCCACCACCATAGATGCACAGTTTATAACGATTATTTAATGACGACCATGTCTTGATCTAAAATAATTTGACTATAAACCTAAATTTAAATATTATTTTACTATCAAGATTAAAATAAATTGAATGTGCCACATTCATTTTTTTTAACCCTCTGATTGCTTAAATCTGATCTGTTGGTTTTTGTTACTCAAGCAAGAATTCCCGTTTCCGTTGCCATCATTAAAAAAGTACACAAAACATTTTTAACAGTTTTTAGTAGCCATACTCAACCATTTTATTACTCGAGATACATAGATGTGTTTTTTTTACGTTTTACGGGCAACACTATAATAACGGAAAAGACGAAAACTCAAAGCATTATTCGTTGTTGAATAATATGTGTAATTTTTGATAACGAAACAAAATTTTATAGCCAAATCAGATGTTTAATTGCTTCGCGCAAAAAAGTTTGGTTGGCCACGTGAATTACGTAGAATATTTTTTGTTTAAAGGTGTTATATCTAAAAAAATATAGAACGCATTTACTTATTAATTATTTTTAATAAAATCGCAGTATTTCTAACCATACCCCGTAATACCTGGCAACCATCTTTATATTGATATATGTTTGAAACTTGGCATAATATAATACTTTTGAGACTCAAAAATGGCGTCAAACTAGTAGATAGTTAACCGTTTCGTTACACCCTGTTTTTTAGAACAGAATGAGTGGGAAAGAACTTGATCATTATATTATATAAAACAAATGCCTTCGAATACAAAACACTGGTGATCAT